>JASGAU010348061.1:0-37100 GCA_030220045.1 Australoheros facetus
TATCACAGATAAAAGGACACAAAGTGCGTACTTGTCGTCTTGCTCTAATCGCTGTCTGTGTTTATCTCTGTGCTGCACACAGATGCTGCAGTAGTTTGGTCTGCACCGTAAAACGTATTTACAGCACAGAAAGGGGAGCGTGTTCTCCCACGTTTGTGCGCTTCGGCTTCCGTGTCCAGACGAGGACCCGCCCACACTCATACGTAAAGGAGCAGTTCACAGAAACGCGGTGGGAACGCGGGCCTGTTCTTAATCGTTTCGCCGGTTCCTTGGGATCGGCACAGGAACTTGCTCCGGCTCCGGAACCTCGGCGGTGGGAAAGAGTGACCCAGTGTTGTGTTTAACAGACAACTTAGCAAAGAAGCAATTTTAATTGTATCTTTAGGGAATTTGTTACTAGCAGTCTACTGCAAAAAGACATTTTTGTCCTATTTCTTTAGTTGAAAATACAAAAGATACCAAAGACTTTTGCACCAACAAAGTGATTCCCAAAAAGCTATTAGCTGAAATCTTGGCATATCTCAGCATAGTGTGCGGTGTGTCCTTAAAGAATTTGAGAAAACTGGAAAGTGTAGGATGAAAGATGAAGTATCTGAACAGTATCTCAAAGTCCTGTCCTTAAAAAATAGGAAAAAGTCCAACAAAGACCTGACATGGGACCTGAGAGATGCATCTGGCACTTCAGTCGATCCATCTACTGTTCACTGAACCTTCATCATAAATTGGTCTCAGTGAAAGGTCAGTTACACAAGAACTGGACTACGAAGTGATTAATCCAAATTTGCTTCAGTATTATTGAAGAAGTGTGGGTTCCTCTTGACAGAATGGAACAAAAGGCAACCAACATCCAAAGAAGAGCCTTGGAATGTCCTTCGAGGAGCCTGGAGACCTATTCCTGAAGGCGACTTAAATTAAATTAAATTAAAGAAAGCTTGCTGAGAGTTCAGGCTGTGTTGAAGAATAAAAGTGATTATATGAAATACTGACTTTCAAGTTTATTAGAGTTGTGCAAACTCTGTTTTTGTCTAATATACTGTAGCATAGTGTTTGCACATGTTTCAGTAAATTGCTGCACCTGTTTCTAATTTTCCTAGCAAAATATTAAGAAATAAGGGGTGGTTCAAGACTTTTGCACATTACTGTATATCAAAGTTCTTTCTATCTAACATTCACACTTCGACAGAGAGCAACTTGGGGTTCAGTATCTTGCCCAAGGATATTTTGGCATGCAACCTGCTCAACCTCATGAGCCACAGCCACCCCCTGGTGTGTGTATGTGTGTTTAAGTATAATATATAATATAAATATGCCTGCCTGTTATACATATGTTCCTGCTGAACTCCTTTTGGGAGGATAGTTCCAACAAAGTCCAATGCACTGTCATGAAAAATCCATCAAGGAAACCACATCATGAGCTATTTTTTTCCACATTATACATGATTCAATTTTTTTTTTTAAAAATCAGATTTGACATACAGTAAGATAATATACAAATTCTCCATTTTCTTTCTGATTACAACCAAACTATGTAGAACTTTTTTTGGAAATGTCCTTGTATTTTACAGCATACTTGACTGAGGTGGAAAAGATGCCACCTGGAATGCAGCATGTGACAATGAAAAGGGAAAATACAAATGAAAAAAAATTATGACATGCATCATGTGACACAAATCTTCACAACATCACTCAAAAGATGAAGAATCTCTAAAACTTTAACCAGATGACACCCAGATAGTCTTCACTGTGACTCTGTGTGCATATTTTCATTGAATACCAGCAATATAAGATTATTTATGAACAGCCTCAACACATCATAACACAATCATCATTAATTCAGGCTCAACCTTGAATACAGAGAGTTGGTCAGTGGTTGTATGTTTATTAGGGTCTTTTGTTGCCAAGAGAGAAATCAGTTTTCCTTGAAATGTAAATGAGAAAGCCATTTAGCTGTATAGGAATGTATGACAGTGGAATCAGGTAACCCGAGAACGATGTCACCTAGGATGTTCAAATTCACACCATAGATGCATCCTGTTCAAGCTAGACACACTCTTGTTTACTATCACAAGGGCTACATGTTGACCAGAAACCCATTGAGGTTTGAGGTTCACATCAACTCTTCTTACAGGACTTTTGCCAGGAAAAAATTAACAGAAAAACTCTAATGCCAAAATGCAATGATATAAAGAACTTAATTTTTTCCTTTACCCTTCATATCATTTGAACACAGTTCTATCTCAATGATCTGTGAACGGGCCAGAATCCTTCTTTAGGGTTTTGTTCCAAATATACACACATAGAAATCATCAGTCAGAAAGCATGAAAAAGTAAACATTTATTTGTATGGCTTTAACATAGATGGATCATTAAAAGAGAATGAAAGCCAAAAGAGAGACAGCCATAGATTAGATTCAGGAGCACAGAGAAAAATGTGAGGGAACAAGGTTACTCCTTCTTGCTGGAAGTCTGTCAGCTCACGAGGGGTAAGGAATGGTGGGCTGTTGTCCTGTTATCAGCCTCAGGTCTCAGCATGTCAGGGTCAAGGGGAACAAGATGAGAGGGAGAGAGTAGGGAGGAGGGCCATTGAAGGACCACACCAGGTGAAGCCACGCTTCAGGAGCGTGGTGGAGTATGTGTGCCAGAAGAAGCTAAAAGAGGCCGAGTTTAGGTAAAGCTGCACAGCCAGTTCTAACCTTGACACGTGTCTCAACTGACGTAAATAAAGTCAGCCAAAACCAAACTAATGTGGGGGTGGATGTAGAGAATGGGAGACTGTGAAAGGAAGTTTTGAGCATTTTAATACAACATTTTATTTATTTAAATAAACATTGATTCTTTTATTGTTATTTTGATCTTTTTCCCTTAGTCACTTCTTTACCATTCATATAAATAGATAACTGCACCTGAATCTAAATAGCAACTCACAATCAAATCTTGGTCTTAAATTGAAACACCTCAACAGTGAGGCATGCAGCAAACATTCTGATTACATGCCTGAACTACCTGCTAATCTACTTTAGATGGATCTGATTTAGAAATTTTATTTTTCAAAACGCAAAATTAACCAGTTAATACCTACCAAGTCTTGATGCAATTTTGCCCATTTGGCACACCTAAAAGGAAAAAAGAACAACTGTAAGGTCCCATTGAAAAGGCATGTTTGAGAGGTAAAATCCTCCAGGCTCTTAAAATGTTTTTCTTTAGTAAGTGGTGAAAACACAACTGTACCTGTATTCCACAGAGAAACTGTATTAGGGCTTTTATGGGATTCATTGAGGAGAGTAATTTTATTGTACAAAAAAATCTGTGTGTTCTTAAACATGGAAACAAAATCAGAAGAGATTAACACGTAACAGAATAGCACTTCACATCTCCCTTGCTGAATTCAATTCAATTCAGTTTTATTTATGTAGCACCAAATCACAACAAGCAGTCATCTCAAGGAACTTTATATTGTAAAGTAAAACCATACAATAATCACAGAGAAAATCCAACAGTCAAAACTACCCCCTATGAGCAAGCACTTGGTGACAGTGGGAAGGAAAAACTCCCTTTTAACAGGAAGAAACCTCCAGCAGAACCAGGCTCAGGGAGGGGCAGTGGCTGGGGGTGAGGGTGAGGGTGAGAGGAGGGAGACAGGACAAAACACATGTTGTAGAAGAGAGCCAGAGATTAAGAATAACTCATGATTAAATGCAGAGTGGGGTATAAACAGAGGGTGAAAAGTGGTGAATGAAAAAGAAACATTCAGTGCATCATGGGAACCCCCCAGCAGACTAGGCCTATTGCAGCATAACTAGGGGATGGTTCAGGGTCACCTGATCCAGCCCTAACTATAAGTGTGATCAAAAAGGAAGGTTTTCAGCTTAATCTTAAAAATAGAGAGGGTGTCTGTCTCCCAAATCCAAACTAGGAGCTGGTTCCAGAAGAGGGGCCTGAAAGCTGAAGGCTCTGCCTCCCATTCTACTTTTAAGTAGAATTGACATTACATGCAAAACAATAAAAGACACATGAAACAAAACATGGCCTAACCTAGTCAACTGTACAGAATAAACACATTGAAGCAAACATAGGCATCTTATTATGACCATACTTACAGACAATGCTGCTATAGTAATTCCCAAAAAAGGATGAAATAGATGCTTTGTCTACCTGAATCCACAATGTGCTTTCTATCAAAGTGTCAGAGGGAAATAAATGGCTGCCTACAAAATACAGAGGGTAAGTAATGATGGCTATAATACACACAACAGAATAAGCATGCCCTAGTGACCACAGAATGAACCTCCCTTTCCTCGGGACAGAACAGACATGTTGATGGCTTGGAGGAAGTTAACTCCGAAAGATCAATTGGAGAGAAAGAGTCTAAATAAATATCAGCAGTTATGAAAGTAGCTGTACACAAAGCTATGTCTGTTAGATGGTTATAAATAATTTTATCTCTAATGGTTAAAAATTTAATTTGTGAAGAAATTCATGAAGTCATTACTAGTTAAGGTTATAGGAAGACTCGGCTCAACAGAGCGTCGAATCTTTGTCAGCCGGGCTACAGTGCTGAAAAGAAGCCTGGGGTTGGTCTTATTTTCTTCAGTGATTAATAGTAAGATGCCCTAGCTTTATGGAGGGCTTTTCTTTTTAGAGCAACAAACTCTTTTCCTTTTCAGAAGGCTATTTAAGCTCTGAAGGTTATGTAAGCTTATCCACAAGTCAACCAGATCACTGACGACTTAAAAAATTAATTCTTGATTGATATACTTAAAGCTAGGCAACCCCATGATCAGTCCCCTACATAACAAAATGTGGTTCAAGAATTGAAAATACCAGGAAGGGAATTCAGAAAAATTGTACACATTGTTTTTGCATTTTGGCATGGTCAAAGGTAGACCATGGACATAAGGTTTTCAAAAACCACCGCAAACAAGTTTAGGTGACCCCCAGGTGGCCACTCAGTAATGAACTTACGTATTCAGGTTTACTTTCCACAGTCTCATTTCCCTAATGAGTTTTATATGTGTTCCCTGATGTGTCTTATCTCCCTGATAACCTCATGTGTACATATTGGTTGAGTCTTCCTCTGTTCTTTGGCATGTCCTCCCCTCTTTTTGGTGTGCGCCGCGTGTTCCAAGTTTCCTTAATGATAACTGAAAGTCCTTTACTACTGCAAGTAGTACATAGTTGCTACAAGTCTCATCCATTAAGTGCTTTCTTCTGTTCAGCTCTTTATCTGCATCAGCTCCACAGACAATGTTAAGAAAAGAGCCTGGACCAAAATGCAGGCAACATCTAAAGGTCAGATTTGGAGCATCCTTCAAGAAGCCTGGAGAACGATTCATAAAAATATATAAAGAAATGGGGGGGCTCAAGACTTTTGCACAGCATTGTATACATGAGCTATAGTTTTGTTAATTGCTTTTCCTGTATATACATTTAATATAGCAGTACTTTTGGTAGAACCATTGGTGTGCCATTTTAAAACTGCATTTGAGATTTTTCTGTTATTGTACCACCATTTGTAAAATTAAATATCTGGCCTTGTGAAGCCCTTCACCTTAATAGGGATACATGATTGAATTGAATTGAATCCATTTTTTTATGTAGCACCAAATCACAACAAATGCGCTTAGGGGCTTCAGTGATTGAAAGATCTATTTAGCACTTCTGAAAGCAGCACACCATGTCAAACATAGTTAGTACTGTAGCATAGTTTAGTACCAAGGAACTACAGTTAATCAAAGGGTAATAGCACAACTCAAAGCAACTTTCTTATCTAAAAACCATCAGACAAAGTCTGAAGTTATTGTATTTAAACCTAAAAATCCCAGCAACATGGTGTTTATCACTGACACTAAATATTTAAAATATGCATTCCAGGGCTAATATATCTTTGAGATGCTTTTAAAGTTTTCACCAAAATATTTAGCTTTAGACGTCAATGAGCAGTTTTGGAGGGACTATTTATGTTCTCTTATTAAAGAAGTGATATCACACCAAAATACTCCACTAAGGTACATCTGTATGGGCTTCTTTTTCAGACCACATGAAAATCCTATATACCCAGCCTATTCTGTAAAGCTCAATAGATCACATGACCTTGAGTACATACACAGTCAATGTTGCACAGGTAGTCCAGCTCCTCCAGGATGGCACATCAATACATACCATTGCCAGAAGGTTTGCTATGTCTCCCAGCACAGTCTCAAGAGCATGGAGGAGATTCCAGGACATGAGCAGTTACTCTAGGAGAGCTGAACAGGGCTGTTAAAGGTCCTTAACCCATCAGCAGGACTGGTAACTGCTCTTTAGTGCAAGGAAGAACAGGCTGAGCACTGCCAGAGATCTACAAAATGACCTCCAGAAGGTCACTGTTGTGAATGTCTCTGACCAAACAGACTTCATGAGGGTGGCCTGACGACCCAACATCCTCTAGTAGGCCTGTCCACCACTGTGGAGCCCAACATGGCATTTGCCATAGAATACCAGAATTGGCAGGGTCCACCACTGGTGCCCTGATGATGAGAGTAGGTTCACCCCGAGCACATGTGACAGACATAAAAGAGTCTGGAGAAGCCATGGAGAACATTATGCTGTCTGTAACATCATTCTGCATGACTGGTTTGGTGGTGGGTCAGTGATGATCTGGGGAGGCATATCCATGGAGGGGAACACAGACCTCTATAGGACAGGCAATGGCACCCCATTGTCAGAACCTACGCTGGTGTAGTGGGTCCTGGGTTCTTCCTGGTGCATGACAATGCTCACCCTCATGTGGTGAGAGTATGCAGGCAGTTCCTGGTGGATGAAGGAATTTATACTACTGACTGACTCCCACTCTTGCCTGATCGAAATGCAACAGAACACCTCTGGGACATTATGTTTCAGTCCATTCGATGCTACCAGGTTGCACCTCAGACTGTCCAGGAGCTCAGTGATGCCCTGCTCCAGACACAGGAGGAGATCTTCCAGGACACCATCTGTCGTCTCATTAGGAACATGCCTCGATGTTGTCAGGCATGCATACAAATGTGCTGGGGCCATACAGACCGCTGAGTACCATTTTGAGTTTCTGCAATGAAATTTCCGTAAAATGGACTATCCTGCTGCATTTTTATTTATTTTTTTTACTTTAATTTTCAGGGTGTCTTTGAATTCAGCCCTCTGTAGATTGATAATTTTCCTTTCCATCAAACTATCTGGCATCCTTTCATTCCTAACAAATTACCCACTCCATATTAATATAGATATCCAGCATCAATGTTTTTGTTTTGTGATCTTTTGTGCTTTCAAAGTGTAACTTTAATTTTTTTTTTTTTGAGCAGTGTATGTACCAAATCAAACAGGGCTCTTTATAAAGCAAGGTCATGACTTCACAATATTACAGAGAGAAATAAAACAATCTTCTGTTTTAACAGGAAGAAACCATCTGCCTTGACCAGTTGGGGTTACACAACAATAATAGAGCAAGATAATGACAACAACAAAAAAAAATGTTGCATGTGATGGATGCTATCGTGACATAAGCTCTTGCCTGCAAGTTGATTTCCACAATGTGACAAAAATACCTGAACCCAGTGACACTGGCAAGAAAATCAATCTGAACACAGGATGTGTGGTTGAAAACAGGAGGACGGGGAACCTGAATTACTTCTGATGAGGTAAACCATACAAAGTGAATGTGTCATTTTCAAGCTGACATATTTTTAAACTTGAAATTTGAAAGTCATGTTAATTGTTGATTCTACCTCTCTGGGTGTGATGCAAGCTGGGAGTCAGTGAAAATAGTTGTGCACTTTATATCTTCTTGTTTCTGAAAATTTGCTTTTTCTGCATGTGGTTGGATGGATTATCTTTGGCCCATCTAGTCACATGCTGGCCATGCTTTTATTTTCTTTTTGGAGGGTCAGATATAAATAAGGATCCTGATAAGCAATCCTTTTTTAGGTTTCACACACAATCAATCACAACTTTAAAACCTCCTTCCTTATGTTCAAGGTAGCTGTGGCTCAGGAAGTGGAGTGGACGCATGATGCTGGGGCACTTAGGCTCTTTCTCTTTGTCATTCCTTATGTCATTCTTGGGAATTATTTTTAAAGGTTCAGGCTGTCCATAGTGGAGGGCCATGGCCACTGACTCCAACAATGTTTATGTGGGTGGAACAAGTCAAAGTAACATACATATAAATGCCAGGACCCAACTGGCACCTGAGGTTTCCCTGCAGAACTTTGTAACAGGATGATTAGTGTTAACCCACGTCACCTGACAGTCTTAATGTTTTGGCTGGTTTTGGGCTTTTTATTCTAGGTATATTGAATTGTGAAGATTAAATGAACTAAAAGACGGAGAAAAAAATCCTCAGGATTTAGAGATCATAAGTTCTGAAGCAGTGGTCCTATTCCACAACTGAGGTTCAGACCAGGAATCTTATCACTGTGTAAAACATCCATGTGTTTTATCAAAGAGAGAGGATGTTGGACTTTAATACAGATAACACAATCTCAGTGACTGGCATTTGTGAAGGGCAGCATATGATGCTGTGTGCCAAGGTGAGACCAGAAACACCAACACATGAGGCAAATAAACATGTTGCACACTGATAATAACATGTTGGTTTTCCTGAGAGATGGTTATCTCTTGCAGATAGTGAGGCTCAGGTCCTGCACGCTTACATAATCATGCCTGAAATCCATCCTGTCCCACCCCCACCACTCTAGCCCTCCAGTCGTCAGTGGTGCTGTTGTGCCCAGGGGAATCAGCAGCCTTGACCAGCTGTGATCTGATTACAGGCTAGTTGGGGTGGAGGGTGGTTGGGGGTAGGAGGGTTAGGACAGCCTGTTAAAAGCCACTCCATCAGCCTTGAGGAGATAAAGCGATGTCTCCTGGACCTCCAGCCTGCTACGTACTCATGATGCAACCAGCAACCCCACTTAGAACCATCACTCACTGACAAGATAACCTGTGTGTATGAGTGTGTGCACTTATCAGTTTGATATCTGATACGTCCCGATTTGGGAGCAACATATTAAATGTATTTTTAGGACAGGCTTTTTGGGTGGCTGTGGCTCAGGTGGTAGAGCAGGTCATCTACCTGGGCATCAATCTGTGACTCCTCCAAACCCCAAGTTGCCCCCATGTATCTGTGTGAGTGTGTGAATTAGAAAGCGCTTAAGCAGAGATAAAAGTGCTCTATGAATGTTTGTGTAATCAGGTGAATAAGACATGTAGAAAAGAGCCAATGACTTGTAGAAAAAGTATACAGGTACTATAAGTACTACAAGTACTAGTTCATTTATAGAAGGGGCCTGGGTGTTTGGGTTTGTAAAACAGTGTATTTGAGTAGGCCATAGTGCTTCTCAATAGCCTCTATTTCATAAGCGATAATCTAACAACTCTTTTCCCAGGTACAAACATCCCCTGCATTGGACCAGTTTCTCATATTTTTTATTTTAGTGTGGACATTAAGCTTAGGATCAGGACTTAACCATAGCAAGTAATCCAAACCACACAGCACCATATTAATATCTAACCTTGTGTTGTGGATGGGCTCATTTCTGATATTCTCTTGGCTGACCCTAATCCTAGCCAGGACCCATAGCTCAGAAGCTACCCTAACCCTAATCCCAAACATTGCCTTCATTAAGTTACAGCAAAGCTGCACTTCTTATTTTAGGAAATACTTCAGTTCAGTGGACCAGATCAAAACTTACCATCTCTTGATTTTGTGTTGCTTGCTGACAGCCACCTGCATTTTGCTGTACTGGACATGCATGGATGTTTTCACCTCTCTGCACTCCTTCCTGGTTGAATTCTATTACTGCTGGTCCCGTTCGGGATTGCGTGGGGACTACTGTGGAGCCTATCACAGCTGTCATGGGGCAGGAAGCAGTGTACACCCTGGACCGATCACACGGCTAACAGAGAGATAACCATTCACACCTCCAGTCAATTTAGAATTTCTAGTTAGGAAAGATTCCCATGCACCTTGTTTATATAAATGTTACATAAATATTTAGTAGCAGCCAAGCTGTAGATTGTATGGATACAACTAGAAATAATACGTTAAATTCATTTCACTTCACTTCAGTTCATATAGCTTCATTTCAGAATAACAGTCACCTCAGGGCACTTTATATCGCCAGTGTTAGGTAGAAATATATGATTAAAAATACTTTATTTGGGAAATTCTTTAAATAGACAACACTAATAAATATTCAACACTTAGATTGAAATATACTAAATTACATGAGATGTTGCACTTTATATAGTGGAATTGAGTTCAGAGGATGATCATTTAATTACAAGGTCATTTGTTGCTCTAAATGAAAACTATTTCATAAACTGTAGTCAAACCATATCTGGCTACATGGTTGCATCTCTTGTATAGGTTACATAAGGCATAGCCAAGTCAGTAAATTTAACAAAATATATGACCCAATATGGTTTGGCTTCAGCTTGCAGTACATCTTTCTTCTGATGAGCAACAAATGGCTCAATATTTCACAATTTTAAAGGCTAAGTCTACTACAGTATAATATTGTGTAGTTATAGTATATTTTGTATCTGCACTATATAAAGTATTTAATTTGACCATCATTTTTTTTTGGGGGGGGGGGTCTGTGTTCTTTGTCTAAGACGCTGCATAAACTGCTCAGGAAATATAACAAAGGCTCCAAGCCATTCTTTCAAGCACCAAACTTCCCAAATGTGACTGAGAAATACGGGAACAAGCCTGGTCCACAGAGGCCCCCAGAGGATAATATTCAAGCTACTGCAGGAATACAGCTTGTTATTTAACCTCATTACATCCACCAGGTCACTGGTGACCCATTGAATGTTAGGGTTAGGTTAATATCCAGAACCTTTTTTGAATTTTCACCCATTTAGAACACCCAGAATTTTACTGAAAAACTGTAATGGCAAAGTGTATGAGACTTCATTCATCTTGTAGTTTCTGAAAATTTGCCTGTTTACTATGTGGCCAAAACAAAACCCAACCCTAACCCCAGATGGGTTGCCTGTGAACCAGTGAATATGAAGAGGTGAAAGAAAACCGCTACAGAAGCCTTTGTAGGAATATCTTTGCCTTTTTAAAAAAAAAAACTTTAAAGCAGTATCTAATGAAACAACAGCAGGCAAATCATTTTTTATCTACACATTATATTTGAACAGTGTTTTAAAAAAAAAGAGGTTATTTTCACCTGTGTTGCCATGACATACACTAATTGATCTGGCATGTTTAAAGCAGACAACTCCCTTCCAGGCTGAAACACACTTTGTGTTTATTCTAATGATACTATCTCGTTGTGGAGTACACCAAGCAGAAGGTCAGGGACGAACACATCCAAATTCCGGTCCCCTCAGCTTTTAGTGCCAGACCTTCTGCCTATCAGTGAATAGAACATCATCTCATTAGTTTCCATCATCGCATGCGTAGAAAAGCCAAGAACTGGACAGCAAGAAACTGGAAGACAGCCCACGTGCACTTGCATAATGTTCACATTTATTTTATTTCAAGTCCTAACACATTCTAAACATGCTTTAAACACATAATAGATCACATTCTTCACAGGTAGTTAACGTAATAAGAGCAGACAAAAGATTTCTGATGAGAAAAACAATGGTGCTTCCGATGTCTGATGACAGCGTATAAATTGATTTCTTCCCTGAGATACGTCGCCAGCGTACTACTCGTGTCCCTCTCATCATGTGCACCTGTAACCAGGCTCTGACAGTGCTACTGCATGACAGCTGGACACATTTGTTCTTCTGTCTATAGTGGCTTCTTATAGGAAAGTAGTGGAAGGTGGTTCATTGTTTATCACAGCAGCACCAAACTGAGCAAGACCCTTTTCTAAAATCACTGAGATTTTGGGAGAATTACAACAGGAGTCCAAGACAAGCAATATAAGCAATTAGGGGATGAAATATTAAAAGGGACCTATTCTGCTTCTCCTTATTTTCTGGTGTGCTCTAAAAAAATAATTTCTACTTTTGTCTCTGTAACATGGCAGTTTGAGCAGATATCCCTAATATGGTCATCTTTGGCACAGAGGCCACACCCACCGGCTGTTCTTTCTATCTACAAGCGACAGCAAAACTGAAGAAAGCTGGCTTAAAGGGAGTAAAACTGCTAAAACTGCTTGTTTCAGAGGATGAACTGAGAAGTTCCAAGAAGGCCCAACAGAAGATCAGTGTGGATCATTTTGAACTGTGAATCAAGCAAACCGAATGCACTACAACAGGGGAGCCCAAACTCGGCCCGCGGGCCGCTTCCGGCCCCACCCACTACTTCCGGTCTGTGAATTGATGTCAAGAATAACATACAATTTCGCCCTTTAAGTTACTTTTTTGACATTTCGCCTTCCCCTCCAATTAAGAGGGTTAAGCGAAATGTCAATAAAGTAACTTAAAGGGCCAAATTGTATGTTATTTTTTACATCCATTTGCGGACCAGAAGGGGGCGGGGCCGGAAGTGGCCCACGGGCCGCAAGTTTTTACACCCCTGCACTACAAGAATAAAAACTATGAACCTGTAAATAAACAGAACGGGTCTCCTTTTTTTGAAGGAGAATTAGACTTCAAAGCACCATAAACGTTTGTTGTAGTTATCAGAAAGCACATCCAGAAAATATGATGAATATAAGCTGTTTCTACAAGAACAGTGAACCTTTTAGGCAATTCACTTACAAATAAGTTGGTCTGACTCTATACTACACATCTATAGATCTGGAATTAAAGGCCATTATGATGATAGGACAGCAACTAAAACCCAGAATCTAACTTTATAGGCAAACTCTATTTTGGGGTAGGTATGTGTCCAGCCCCAGCGGTAACACCACCGTGGTCTGTCTGTGGTTGCATGTCACAGCGTTACAGTTACACAAGCTATTGAAAGCATGTAAAACATAAAGAGGTCTGACTACAATTACATTCTCTGATTGATAATTGATCATAACCACCATTGGCTGCTAAGATATAATACTCTATGTTATCTTGAGCTGCCTCACCAATGAACAACAATCATGGAGCACAATGTTCAAACACACACCCACACTGGCATATCATGGTATGGCAAATACAGCAAATAGGCATTCAAAAGATAACAAGGCATATTTGGATAAGGTCAACATGGAAAAATGCAGCACTGGTTCACTGCAGGCAGAACACATCACATGAATGCTTTGTCAGCACACTGACACTGACATCGCCATTGACATTCTTTCATCTTTGGTATTTGATTCATGATAACAGGGCAGGAGTGAAATATAAGATGATGCTCATTCAACATGAAACAGCATATTAAAAAATGAGAAAAAAAAAGAGAAGGCAAAAGGAGGAGGAAGAAGGTCCCTAAATGCTGATGAGTGCCTGAGGTAGAGAGGAAAACGAGGCAACTGCATTTAAAAAGAGAACAGTGTTAGTGGTTAATATGCATCTGTAAGGTCACCGAGTGGAACAAGTGACACAAAACCCCAACATCGGTGTAATGAAAGCAATAAATAAGAAAAAAAATGTTTGCCCGTAAGTAACACTGTGAGGTAGTTTCAGTACAGAAATGGCATATCCCTTTGTCTGCACACAACACACATATACTAATACAGGAACAAAAAAAAAAACAAAAAACACCTTCCTCAGCATGTGTGTATCAAACCGTAACAGTTAGGAAGTGTGAGTGGTGGCAGTGAAGGTGGCTGAGGTGAAATTTTATTTGGTGTTGATGAGCAGATATTATTTGCTGCTAACATTAAAGGAAAAAAATCCCCCCTCAGATCCTGTTCCACTGTCAGATCTCAGCAGCGTGTGATGTTCAGTGCATTCCTCAAGTCGCTTTGCTGTTGGACACCCTGAACTGTTTTTCTAGCAGTGTTGCTGTACGAACACATGGGAGTATTATATATCCAACAGCCAAGCCTGACAGGAATTGGAAATTTGGAAATGGAATTTTAATCTTTTAGTCGCATCATAAAAACTTTGGTACAAAAAAATTGCCCTGAGAGATTGTGATGTAAAGGGTCAGTTTCACCAAAACTAAAAAATAATGTTACTTCTATTTTCAGATAGTTTGGATTAATGTTTCCAAATTTGGAGAATACTGCCTCTACATGTAGCAAGAACTTCAGGTGAATTTAGGTGAACAGAATTAATTTTAATAACAAAAACACCACAAATTGCTTTGACCTCTGTGACTTAAATGTAACCCGACCCCTATGTGATTCGCTGGTGACCTGATGGACAAGCATGAGGCTTTTTCCCAGAGGCTTGATATGTAGTTGGAAACAGCGATGGCTCCAAAGCATCACATTTCAGGTGTAAACCTATTCAGAAATTACAGAAAAGGCTTGAATATGTCAGTAGTGCCCATGTAAAACATGGCTGATGAGGCCTGAGTAATACTTTAGTCCATAGAGTAGACAAGTGAATGTCCAACAACAAAAAAGAAGTCAGCTAAAGTTTAGAAAACGATAGGTGTTGTCTTCACTCCAAACCCAAAAAAAGCTAAAAAGAAAATAATCCCAAAACATTCTTAATTATGAACTACAAAAGGTACAGGAAAATGTTAAAAAAAAAAAAAAAATCAAAAGACAAAAAGAGGCTAACTGAAGCATTTGAAGGAGGAACGCCGCATTGGACTGGTGTTGTTGTTAGGGCTGCACATAATGGGAGGGAAGCCGTGACATTCTCAAGATGCCGCAGACTTTTGCTTCGTCCATCATCAATGCCAAGAGTTTTAAAAATCTGCCCTGCATACCTCACCTTCAAACTAAATCCACTATCACTGAATGAAAGGGAGGGTGGGGTGGAAAAAAACCCAAAAAACAAACAAACAAAAAAACACCTTTCTACAACAGGACCTACAATGTCCTGGAACCTACATCTACTAATACTACAAGTACATCAGTATGGTTACTGAGGAACTCCTGAATGCAATACATAACACTCACTTTACCCTGTTTAGATCCAGGTCGGTAGGGACCTGAGAGAGGAACACATTGGGTGGGCAGTGGCCAAGTTCAAGGGTCAAGGTCTCCAAACCTCACTGTCGTGTGCAAAAGAGAGTTGTTGCAAGGACTGCATTTTGTCTGCATTTCAAATTACATAAATCATGAAATGGCTAGAAGCTTGAGGAATCCAAAAAGACACTTCAAGTGGTCTGAAATGATCATCTCGCACTTTAAAAATAAAGACCATTTTTCTGTGGCTACACTTTTAAAAACAATGTGCATATCTGTGACAGAGGGTATGCAAGCCAGAGGTAAGTCACCTAAATGCCTCTAAGCCCAGCCTAGATTCATTGAAATACGACTGTGGTCAATTACACTGATACTCATAGCCAGATTAAACTGATAATCCATTAGATGTTCAACTTCAGGCCAGTAAATGATATTTTCATTTTTATCTTATTTAAAAACATCGACAATCAGGCCTGAACGAGGTCTTCACATGTTCTAGTGTGAAATCTGGGTCAGGTCTGATTTACATTCTGCAATATCTAAGAAAAAATTGACTGCATTCAAAACTGGCCAATAGAACTGTAAAACTGAACAACTGATTCGAAGCTGGGTAAGAAAATGGAATCTAACCATTTAAACAAAACCGCAGTCAATAAGCATTGACTTTTAAATGGTTTGTTTCAGTGGGTTCTAATAAAGTTGGCACGCACAGAGCACCCATAACATTAAAACCAATGTTGAAGTGAATATCATCATCTTGTTACTATGCAAGTTCTGGGTCCTGGCATTACTGGCATCCTGGATGTTCCGTAACACACTTTACATTCACCACGTCACTGGCAACCAATCTAAGGTTAGGGTTAGATAACATCCACCCCTTTTAACAGAATGTCCACCTGTTTGGAACACAAAAAAGTAAAATGATTTCCTTGAAAAAATGTGAAGCCAAAATGTATCAGGTTTCCTTGTAATTTTTCTGAAAATTTGCCTATTTCGAATGTAGGTGAAGAAAACACTACACTCTAACCCACACCCTAAAGTTATCAGCAATTTGGTGTTTGTTAGGACACTGTAGACCAGGATCACCACACTTTCCTCTGCCAATTGCACACCCCGATGGCAGCTGTCTCCCCCAGAAGACAATGAATTGCAAAATCTGGTCAAGATTGTTTTTTTCACTCAATCTCCAAAGTCCCCAAATTGAATCAAGCATCCATTTTATATGCCTGAAAAGATCCTTATCTGACATGGTCCAAAAGATCCCCTGCCAGTGTCCGATTAACAGACACTAGGACATTGGCACCTGGGTGCGGCCATGGGACGGATAAGTTAACAGACTCAACAGTCTTATGGCCATGTCCTGATGGGTCAGTATTTCTCTAGAAGCACAATACATAACCCAATGTTTTGCAGCTGGTTTTAATGTTGTGGCTGATCGGTGTATATTGTTTCCACACATTTTATGAACTGCCATTTTAATGACACAGCCAGTCGCAGTGTGTTGAGAGCAGGCTAAAATGCATCACCTTCCTGGCAATGAAGGCTGCAGAGCACAAAAACAAAAAACAATCCCTCTGACGAGAGCCATCGTGTCTGCTCTATGCATATACGTGTGCACAAGGAAGTGTGCATATTTAGCTGTGTTTACAATGAAATCTGGCAACTACTTTTCTGTCCTGCAGAGCGTCTTGCCTCTGAAACAGACTGATTAATTTCTTATCCTTATCCTTCGTTGATAAGAAAAGGGTTTTGTTGAGCTGTCTGCTCCCTACTCATTGGTGGGTGCTTGACATTGCATAACACTTTGGTCAAGAGAGAAAAATAATAAAAAGAAAAACAGCAAACCTAGCTGTCCTCCCCTTCCCCTGCAATAAAGCCATACATCCCTAGTCTATGATTGTTAAAAAAATACCCGTATGCTCCTATTCAATGATCCCACAGATCCAACAACTGTCACCTTAACTCATGGAATGTTAAATTGACAAGACCGCCTCCTAAAAGCAGGATGTCTGACTGTAATTTTGCTAATTAAATTTGTATTTTCAGTGGAACAAAAAACTGTTTTATTCGGACTGATTTATGCAGCTTCTCTGAACATTCATCTCTGATTGAGGTATTAAAGCATCCACAGGGTTTTGGTTTAGACCGGGCAACTCTTCATTTAACAGTAAGAAAAGGTACCTGAAAATAGCAACAACATCTTCCTGAGGTAGTCTCAAAACACTCGTCACATGTGCCTAGGTGCCCCATCTGTATAAAATAAACTCTTTTAAAGTCTAGCTCTAGCAACGGCAACACTGACACATGGAGCAAAATGGATACACACTTGTAAACGCCAAAGACCAATGCATCTACGAGCATTTGTTTTGTACAGAAGCATGTGCACAGTGTAAATCAGAATACATTCAGCTCTGTCGTGTAATAAATATATAAAGTAAAAAGTTACAAAAAACAAAATAGCTGCTTGTCACATTCACAAGAGGGGAGACCAGTCCTCGACTCGGGTGTCGGGGAGGGTTTAGTTTCCAGAGGAGGCGGTCACACAGGGCGATGGACCGGTCCTGTAGCTGGTCAGGCTGGATTTGCAGGAGTGCAAGACTGCTTTGAACAAGAGAGGGAGCTGCTCCAGAGGGACATTCACCAGCTTTGCTGAGAAGAAAATCAAAACACACAGGACTTTAGTTCATGATTAGCTTAGCTTAGCTAGCAGAGTCATGTCTCATTGTCTCCAATCTCATTGTACATCCTGTATAATGACAACAAAGGCATTCTATTCTATTCATGTCCAAGAGGCAACCTCGAGGGCTGACAAATGAAGGGATTGCAAGTGCCTAAAACTGCAGTTCCTCTGGTGGCCACGTGAGGCTGGCTCCAACAGTGTGTTCAGGCTCATGTTAAACTGTCCTATCCCAGGAATGAAGTGAACAGGTTAACATGTAGGAACTAGGAAGGCACTCAGCACCTTGCTATAACACTCTATAAAACTCTTATTTGTTATTTCTGTGGCTTTAATGCATTAAAACATTTTTGACAGAAATATGTGACAAATAATAATACTGCGTGACACACACTTTTAGCCATGACTGTATTTATCACTAGATAAAATTAACATTCCATTCCATTCCGAGTAACTAGCTTGTTATTCAAGTGGCAGGGCGGGGAACCATACATGTCAGAAGGTCAGCAGCTGACACAGAGACTTAATTGTGTTTCATGACTGAATATAAACTGGTCTGACACAATACAGAAATACATTTCTAAAGTTTCCAGCATTCAACAAGAGCCTAAACTTTTCTTTGAGGCCTTACTTGAGATGCAGCGGATATCCGGCAGACACATCATGATCTCAGGGAAGCGTTTAGGCTGGAGTGGGTACTTAGACTCAATGTAGTCCTGACACACGCACCAGTAGCGTTTATTCAGCTGCTCGAGCTGGGAGATGTTGGACAGTCCTCTGATATCTGTAGAGGGAAGAAAGGTATCAAAATCGTGTGAGGAAGCTTGCAATGGTGAGGAAAAGAAACACTGGAGATTTGTTACCTTGGTTGAGGAAGTTGATGGTTTTCATACAGGCGTACTCCTCATTGCTGATCTTTAAATGGTGGAGTTTGCGGAACAGAATTATCAACCTCTCCATCACTTCCATCCCATCCTCACTGAATCTGAGCAATCACACACAAACTTGTCAGTTATGCTGAAAAAAATGAAGAGCTATTAAATCTGTAATTTATCTAAAACTCTTATGTTAGGTTAATAAACCCATTAACCTAACAAAGAATTAGGTTAGTGGGTTTACTGTCCTCATTAGAATCCACTGTATAATGGAAAAAAAGAAAAAAAAATCCCCTCAACACCATTATCTTAATCTTCCACGCTTCAATGGCGAAGGCAAAAAAATAAGGGAGGGAAGATGTCAGATCTATTAAAAGTGCTTAAAACATCTTGCTGATCCCACAGCCTTATGAAGAAAAGATCCATAAATTGATTCCACTTTTCAAACATCAGCAATGCCACTGTAAATCAAACACCCACTTCTAAAACCACTAAACTGTGGGCAAATTGACCGAAGAAGCAGAGCTGTATTATACGGTATGTGTCATAAGGTCAGATTATACAGGTTTGATTTACACAGGAACCCTCTGTCCCTCCCTTCCCCACACATCCTTTTCTACCTAGAGTGAAACAAGCATATATAGTGTACATGCCAGACAGTGCTAGCCACAGCTCAGTCCTGAGGAGCCCTCCTATTCACGGACCACTTCACTGGGCCTCACCCAGCAATAACACCCTTTCCTGCTGTGACGGAGAAAAATATCAAGCCGTTTTAGAGATGATGAGCTCACAAAGTGGAACATCTTGCCTTTGCAGAGGGAATGTTTAACTCCCGACTGCTGCCGTCATTCTTAGTGAAATATTGAACTGGCACAGCTCCAGGACCCTAAAACTAACATTTAATATCTCATAGTGAAAAAAGCCCCACAAAAGACAAATAGGAGGCAGCTGTAATCACCATAGATGAGATAGTATTACCAAAACATATCACATGAATGAGGGTAATTTCTTTCTGATATGTAACAATGTCATGACTATCGAGCTAGAGTCCTTACTGTTGTGCTTATGTGTGTCAGATTAAGCTATTTGGCTTCAGTGTCGGACAAGGTTATTTTTAAAGTAGTAACTGTACTTTTAAAGCAGCCTTTTCGACTCAGTTACAATAAAAAATGACAAGACTGCCATTGACAAGTAACTCCTAAACTCAGAAGTTCCCTACTGAGAAAAGTTACTCATTCAAGCAACTTTTACACTACCAAAAATTATACATTGCTTTCCACTTACCTCTAACTGTAATTCTTACACACTGACTTTACTTGTTGCATGGTGAGCTGATGTTGGTAGCTTCTCCTCCACCACAGAAGCAGTGACAAGCTTTTTTTCCTTGGGAGCGACGGCTTTAACCAACCTTAGAGCTTGCCTCTGCAATGTAGCCTAAACAGCTACCCTGCTTCACAGGCCTCGTCACCAGTCTTGTGGAGCTATACTTAGTTTGTGGGTGCTTCTTAGCCACTGACTGATATTTATTATTAATTTGGGTGGCTATGGCTGAGGTGGTAGACCAGGTCACCTACTAATCAGAAGGTTGGTGGTTTGATCCCTAGCTGCATCAGTCTCCAAAGTATCCTTGGGCAAAATACTGAACCCCGAGTTGCTCCCTGATGTGCTCATTGGAGTGTGAATGTGTGTGAATGTTAGATAGAAAGCACTTGGGCAAAGAAAAAAGTGCTTGTATGAATGGGTGTAAATGGGTGAATGAGGCATGTTGTATACAGCGCTTTGAGTGCTCGAGTAGAAAAGCGCTATATATATATTTAATAATATGAATACTTCGACAATGTGAAGGCTATTGTCTGTGCCAACATGCACAATGACTGGATTGGACACAGCTTACATACCACTAGAAGGAATGGGGAAATATAGTAAGACATTCAGCAATACACAGTAATGGGTTGGTTATTTGGGAAAAGTAATAACTAATTTATTACTTAGTTACTCTTTGCAGCTACAAAAAAAAAAAATCTAATCAATCTATCAATGAATCTAAATACTCTAACGTGTTTCTTTGCTAGATAAGCCAACATTAGTCTGTTATCAATGTCAAGTTTAGAGCAGTACAAAGTAATTTTTTAGTCACACATTGACACATCATTACCTTAAAAAAGGAAATGATACAGGTGTCTCTCTCTATCATACCAGCACACAAACAGCTCTGCTTTAGAATTTCAATAGCCACATATTATTTCAGGAGTTGGTGGATGCTAAATCTCTACTAACTAGCTGCTAACGTTGGCTATCTGTAATCTGCCGCTGGGTTAGCATACAGCTCTTTCAGTAAAAAACAGTTGTGGTTGAAACCAGGTTTGAGAGCGCTGAGGAAAATAAAGAACAGTTGTAGGCTATAAAACCATAAAAATCACTGAGCTGGCACATGCTAAAATGCTAAGCAGGGTTAAGGTACTCTGCAGGGCGAGTGGAAAAATGTTTCATGACTACTTGTGACACCTTTAACAATGTAGATATATATTACTACCGCATAGACAGTATCAAACATGAATGCAACTTCCGGGTTGGTAAAAGGAAGTCAATGTAGAAGTGCTGTAAAGGCCATTATGTAAAGCTCTAGCTGCATAAAGAATTATGTTTGGAAAATGGCTTTCTGGCTTGACCACTGTGAGCACTTTCTTGATGAGTTCATGGAGGGCTGTCACTCATTTTGGGCCATATCGAATAATAAAATTAAGTCTGTTTTGTAAATATTGGTTATACCACACTTCAACAAGGAGGGTTCTACTTGGTATGGCCATTTTCCCCTCCTCGTCACATCTGTTTTTACAGTTTTTACATAAAAACCTGTGTAGCGCTAAGAAATTAAAGGGAGCTATTTAATAGTAAATGCAGTGAATAAATCCTGGGACACGTTTGCTGCATTGTTTTTGTCACCTAAATAATTAAAGTTATAATAAACCTCAGAAACAAAACAACCAAACTATTATTTTTTTCCCCGCATTCTAACCACTTGCCACTCACCCCTGCAGCTCATCATCAGACGGTGTGTACTTTGCTGTGATGTCAGCCAGTTCTCCAAAGACCTGGCCACTGTAGATAGTGAGGCAGGAAAACAGGATGAGCTCCTGCCAGGTGGAGCTGAGCAGGCAGGTGTAGTCCTCTATGGAGAGCTCGCAGAAGAAGGGCAGCTTCTTGATCCAGGAGATCTGGCGGAACAGCAGCTCGTCTGCCAGGCGGCACAGCAGAGCAAACAGCTCCACCTGTGTTACCTTGTACCTGGAGAGCAAATGATGATGAGAAATAGTTAGAATAGACAAGACATCTGGCAGCCAGAGAAAAAAATCAGATCTGATTCAGTTGATAACATATTAATATCTAAATGACCACTGTCCTGCACGACTTGAAGCAGCATTCCAATCCACAAAACACTGATAAAGCATATAACAGCTACAGTTTACTTATTCCTTTTTCAGCTGTCTTCATGTCCCACCCTGTTTTCTTGTTCCTCTATACTCTCCACATTTTATAGAGCCACACCGCAAAATTCTACATGAGCTTGAGTTACCCACAGAGACAGAATAGCGGTTAAATTCCAAGGTCTGCCAATGATTAAACAGCTCGCTGCATATGTAGGTGAGAAATAAATGTAAAATACTGAGAAAAACTGAACACAATAAATTTATTTTATAGAATTCTGTCAAACATCCAAATACTGTGAAAGCTGTAATACTGACCAAAAAATATTATTCAAGGTGTGAGAAGAAGGTTCCTGGACTCAGAAATCAGAAACCTGACCAGATTTCAAATTTTCCCTTCATATGTTTTTGTGCACCTTCGGCTGCTATTTATGGATCATTTCTTAAAGTTCTGTTAGGACTGTTTAGACTGTTCACTCTACAATCTCACCAGGGGCCTCACTCGAGTGCAGAGAGCAGACATCATCTTCTGTTTCAAAATGAGCCCCAATTTTGTGTGAAAGATATTTGCTGATGAGCAGAACTGCAATGCTGTGAAAATGTATTTCCTCCCTTCCTTATTTCTTAGATTTTCTGCATATTTGTCACACTTAAATGTTTCAGATCATCAAACAAATTTTAATATTAGACAAAGATAACCTGAGTGGAAACCAAATTACGTTTTTTTTTTTAAATGATGATTTAATTTATGAAAGGAAAAGAATGATCCAAACTGACCTGGCCCTGTGTAAAAAAGTAATTGCCCCCTGAATCTAATGCCCGGTTGGGTCAGCCTTTGCAGCAAGAACTGCAATCAAGCATTTGTGATAACTGGCATAAAGCAGCAAAGCAGCCCCGGACCATCACACTACCACCACCATGTTTGATTCTTGGTATGCTGTTCTTTTTTATGAAATGCTGTGTTAGTTTTACGCCAGGACTTAAAACTTTCAGACTTTCTCTTCTCAGTCCACAGAATATTTTCCCAGAAGTCTCTGGGATCATCAAAATATTTTTTGGCAAATGTGAGACAGGCCTTTGTGTTCCTTTTGATCAACAGTAGCTTTTGGCTCTGATTTCTTCCATGGATCCCAGTTTTGCCCAGACTCTTTCTTATAGTTGAATCATGAACACTGACCTAAACTGAGGCAAGTGAGGCCTGCAGTTCTTGTTCTGGGTTCTTCTGTGACCTCCTGGATGAGTCGCTGATGCACTCTTGGGAGTAATTTTAGTAGGCCAGTCTCTCCTGGGAAGGTTCACCACTGTTCCAAGTTTTCTCTATTTGTGGAGTTCTCACTGTGGTTCAGCAGAGTCCCAAAACCTTAGAAATGGCTTTGTAACTGTCTCCAGATATTTCTTTTGATTGTGGCATGATGTGTTACTTTTTGAGCTCTTTTAGCCTACTTCGCTTTGTCAGACAGGTTCTATTTAAGTGATTTCTTGTTTCAACAAGTCTGACAGTAATCAGACCTGGATGTGGCTAGCATAAATGAATTTTTGTATTCATTCAGCTTATCTTTGACT
The DNA here is from genome assembly GCA_030220045.1 of Australoheros facetus. NCBI lineage: Eukaryota > Metazoa > Chordata > Actinopteri > Cichliformes > Cichlidae > Australoheros > Australoheros facetus. The sequence continues at coordinate 23,486 of JASGAU010348061.1, forward strand.
AATATTACAATTTGTTTGATGATCAGAAACATAAATGTGCAAAAAACTAAGAAATCGAGAAGTGTCAAATACATTTACATGTCACTGTAGATCATGGGCTATGACAAAGTAAATCTTGTTTTCAGCAGTTTCAGTTCAAGAACTGCATGCTAGGTGAAGTGTGCAATTATGGTAATGTTCAGAGCAAGACTGTAAAATGCAGAGTTCTAAGGCAAAAGTCCTGAGGCAGCAGAGAGAGAACATGCATCAGAAACAGCCTGAGCTGTGGTACAGCCCACTGTGCCAATCCAAGAACACTTTAGCCACAGCAATGCAATCTGTCCTCACTAACTTCCATCTACACCAGTTTTGACCCCAATCCATGCTGCAATACACCTGATTCAAATGAACAGCCGGGTATTAAAAGTTGCAGCTGCCTGATAACAAGATAATCATGTGAATCAAATGTTTTGGAGCCGAGGCACCTAAAAACCTAAAACAAGCAGTCCCAAGGACCAGAGTGTAGAAACACTGCTTTATCATTACTGCCCTAAAGAAAGCGGTCTAACTGCATAACGTTGTCCTGGGGCAACAAACCAAAAAAATCCTATTTTAGTACATAAATGGAATCAAAATCTGTCTTAAACAACCAAAAACACTTCTTCACAAATTCACACACATATTTATTTATCATTATTTAGATTTAAACACGTATACAAATTATATTAGTCGTAGCAGTAGCTCAAACATGAAGATTTGTTTACTGAATAGTGATGTGTTTTGTTCCATTAAACAAAAAAAATACATTTAAATTTACCAGACAGAGTAATAACCAAAAATGTGGTTTGTTGTCTGAGGGCAACACCATGCCATAGAGGGCTAGAGAAGTAATTGCTGCTACCCATCAGTCTGGGAGGGGTCATTAGGCAATTTCCAATCCAATTTTCAAATTGCCATTCCTGAATAATACGTTAAACTTTAGTATTTTATGTAGAAATTCATACATTTTACTTAACATGAGTATTTTCGAGCCGTTGCCAGTTCCCTTAACTGCAGGTGTCAAGGGTTCTGATTTTTCCTTTAATTTTTTACCTGTGAGCACATATAAATACCTCTACATAATGCATAATGTTCTGCACGTGGACTCACTCGTCTTCTATAAGCATTGGAGTGGTGAGGGGGGCCAATTCTTCAGCAGCCACCAGCTGCTGCACCAGAGGATGGGACTGTGGGTAGAGGCTGCGGGGCTGAGAGGCCAGCAGGCCAGACTGTGCAGCATAGCTGAACAGGTGAGGCAGGAGCTGGTAATGTGTGGGCATGGAAGTGTTGATGTACTGGTCCCGCAGGGCTGCCGTGTAGCCGTTCATTTCAGCAGAGCGACTGAAAGCATACAAAGATCAAAGGTGACAATTTCCAATAATATCTGGGGGTATTTTTTTTATTATTATTAAGGGAACAGTGTGACATTTTGGAAAACATGCTGGCTCACCATCCTAGACTGGGTAAGCTAGGAGGTTGCATTTCATAGGCTAAACCCTCTCTACCAGGCCTCTGCACTCGCTCCTCAAAAAACTTAAACCTCATTCTGGGGACGTGGGGTAGAACTCCTTTGTCTTCTCCATTAAAACTCTTTGCATTTTTTCACAAACTTGCAGACAAAACTTTGCAAGACTTTGTATTTTGAGCCTGCACACCAAAGCCCATGCTACTCAGGCTTTCTGTTTTTACTGTTCATTTCTGGCAAGCTTTAATTCCATTTAAAAAAAAGCCATTGCCCTGAATAGTTTTCAGGCTGCTGAGATAAAAACCTGATGTTTACACAAAATGAGACTAAAAAAAATGCCATCATGCAAGTACCTAGACAATATTTGTCCTTGATGAGTGCAGATAGACAATATGCTCGTCTCCAAGCAAGAACAGCAGATAGTGCTGTGAGTTCTTTGTGTTTTCTTGTCATCACCGAGCCTGAGGAGCTGCATATTCAGGCATTCTTTGGCTGATGAATACCTTAACTAAAGTCTGGGTGAGATGGGAACGAGGTGTTAGACTGTCAGGGCCAGCTCATTATCTCAAAGATGGGGCGAGTGCCAGTGCTGCGTAGTTGAGTGGATGAGATGAAGAACTCACTTGGACGACAGAGTGGAGGCAGGCGACGGCTGGTTACCCTCCGAGGCTCCATTGCTGGGCGAGCTGTGGTCACTGTCACCATTGTTCCCCCAGGTGTGCTCTGGGGCATCCTCCTTGAACTCTTGCCCTGACATGATCCGTTCTATCTCCTCCTCCGTGATCTAAAACACACACACACAAAACGGGAGGTTTGCAGCTTACAGCACATCCATGTGGAATTAAAATCAGCATGCGCTTTAGTTCAACTGATTAGCACTGACAAGCAGTGCACCACTTTTCATTAAAATGTTGAGGAGCAAGGACACAATCACATAATGAAACAGGGAGCTGTAGGAAGGAAGAAAGAAAGAACGAAAAGAGGTGAGTGTGCGTGTGTATTTGATTGGATGATTCACACACTTAAAATAATAGAATCCTTGCAGGTCAATGCAGGCAGAAAACACAGACAAAAGCCATTCTGAAAGGCTTCAGCACACCAGAAAATGTGGTATCTTGTGTCTGTGGCAGGGGTCAATTCACTTTCATTTCTATCAGTTCATCCCAAATACTGAAACAGCCATTTTCATTCCATATTAATGACAGAGAGGTCCTCCTTTCATTAAGGGCGCTGGTTCTTAATGGAAGCTGATGTTTTTCTGTTTTGACTCGTTGAATTGAGGTGGAATGAATCGACCACATCCCTCCCCTTGAACAGTGGTTCAGTGGTACTTATCCTCATGTTACACATTTTCCTGACCACGTGTTCCATCGCTTCATATTAATAATGAAGCCACCGCTGAATGGGGACTAATCAACAGCTACACGATTATACAGATGATATAACAAGGTCAGGGCTTGCTCTCATTATGTGCTTTACGAGCATCCCAAAGAGTAGGATTGCAGCACTCCAGCTCTGTGTTATTTAATGGCTTGTGATCTGAGCGAATTCACTGTAAGCACAATTCCTCGGGGGCTGAGCCACAGTGATGATGTTCAGACTGACTCTGAGCCAGGGAAAGGTCAGTGTATCCCACAAAAAAAAACAACGCTTTAGCTGACGTACCTGCACTGGCCCAATGCTTTTGTTCCTCCCTCCAGGCATGCCATCTTCTCTGATTGCTATATGACAAAAAGAAGGAAAACAAAATTTGTTCCATTAACAAAATATGATCAGTGTCACAGCTCTACCTAGTGGCTAAAGCACATCATACAAATGTTTCCCACTACAAGTCCAGCTCTAACTATAGCTTTTGCTGTTTCTGGTGGCAGGCAGTCATGTTTTCTTTACTCCCTGGGAACAGTTTGTCAAAAAGAAAACAAATTCAATTTATTTTTTGCATCATGTATTGTGTGAGTGTGTATATGAATGTTGCAGAAAAGTGTTGAGTTTTAGATAAAAACACTATGAGTAGGTGTGTGGTCGGGTGAATGAGACTTGTAGTAGAAAGTGCTTTTGAGTGCTCAAATCGCGTAAAAAGGTGCTATATAAGTATCAGAATATTCCAAGACAAACTGGCCGTAAAGAATTTGAAGAACAGAAGAAGCTACTTTGGCTGCTCCCCTACCACAAGGGGTCGCCAAAACGGGTAGGTCCATATGCTTGATTTGGCAGTTTTATGTTGGATGCCCTCGGTTTCAGAATGGGGTGAGCACAAAAAGGTCACTTATAGTATAAGCCACATGGGGGCAGCATATGACCATGGAAATAATATGAGCACATGCATGAGGGAAAAACTGCAGCTCCAACATGCTTGTTTGAAGTGTGTGTGTGTGTGTGTGTGTGTGTGTGTGTGTGTGTGTGTGTGTGTGTGTGTGTCACTAAGCATTCCAGAAGTGAGAAAATACAAACATTTACTGGTAGAACTAATGCAATTCAGCCTTTTGGGGTTTTGGGGGACTTTGAGAGAAAGGTTGAAGCCTGGGAAAAAAGGGCAGTTCTTACAGAAGCAGCTCGTGCCACTCAGCAGGGATCTTAAGAATTTCAGGGCACTGGGCAGTTATTTTGACGCACCATCTAAAATGAACTTTAAATTCAGTGATCACCAGGACATATGAACTGCACACAATGAATCACCAAGTCAAGTCTGGTTTAAAAGGAAACAGAAACATTTTAAAAACTGCCCCAAAAAGAAGGTGTTTTACTTCTATCACCATCTTTTCTAGACTAGAATAGGATGCCTTTATTGTCACTGTACAAATATACAAATTTAATTTAATTTTTTTAAAATTCTCTCACAAATTTGAATTTATTTAGAATAGAGTTGAACACTGTGGACGATGCTGAGGTTTTTAGAGAACCAGAGATAAAAGGTGATACTACTGTATTGAAATAGCTTTGTATGCCACATGATTTTTTTTTTGCAAAGTGATAAAGTGGAATAAACTGCCATTTTTTATTTTGTATTTTGATCCACAAAAGAAGTCAGTGTAGATTTTTTTTTTATGGATTAAAGGACACATTTACAAATAAAGCTTGCAGCTAGGATTCTAAGCTAGGACCGTTTTTACACACATAAAAAACTGCCTGAAAGAGTAGTAGAAGCATAAAAGTAAAGTAAAAAAGAAGCAGCTAAATATTACGAGGTGCATCTATTTAAACCTTAAGATGTTAAGCTGATATCTGTCACCTTACACTCACCAGTTACTGCAGGCTAAATTATTCATTTGTGAATATTAATGAGCTTAACCATAATTTGGTGCTCTCTTGCCAATGTAGCACACATTACTTTGCGTTCATGCTTTAAGTGAGAAAAACTCCCTTGTGGTCTAAATAGTCTGATGCTTATTTTTTTCTTCTAAACACTCTACCTGTGGACAGAAATGGGCCTTTATTGGAGAAGAGTAACTGGATATTGCTTTGGAATACAAAACCTGATTGTAAGCTGGAGCAAATGTCTCAGCAGACTTCAGAGTCCATATATACTTTATGATGATTAGTTACAAAAACTATTAATTACCAAACTCATCTTTTCATGTCCTGTAATCTACTCTCAGTATTTCTGTTCATTCATTCTATACTTGCTGAATGCAAATATATGGAATAATGATTTGCATAAACTAGGGCAAATTAAACCACAGGCTGCCCCACTACACCTACACTGAAGTGTTTAAGCGCCATGAGGCAACTGTTGTGATTTGGTGTTATATAATTAAAACAGAATTGAATTTCAGAAATACACATAATCAGCCATAAGATTAAAACTAGTTGTTTAATACTGTGTAGGAAAACCCCTGAACCCTGGGTGGCATGGTGGTAAAGTGGTTAGCACTGTCCTGGGTTCAACTCCAGCAGCCAGCTGGGACCTTCCTGTTCAGCGTCTGCATGTTAGGTTGATTGGTGATTCTAAACTGGCCGCAGCTGTAAATGAGTGCATCTCTCTGTGATGGACTGGGGATCTGTCCAGGTTATACCCCCACCCCTTGCCCCATAACAGCTGGGATAGGCTCTCTAAATTGGTTAAGAAAATGGATGGATAGATGGAATGTTTGAGCCATCAAAACTACCCTGATGTATCTGAGCATGGGTAGGGAACAGCTGTGGCACCGGGACATTTTTAGACGATCCTTTGGGTCTGGAAGATTGCAGGGTGGGGCCTCAGGCTTGTTGTGGGGCTCTTTCTTGCACTCTTCTAGTTGTTCTTGAGCATTTCTTTGAGCAGTGGAAGTGCTCTGTCTACAGCAAGTCCACACGAATGCCAAGACCCAGCGTTTCCCAGCAGAGCACCGCAAGATGATCGGTGTCGTGTTGCTGACGATCACTTCACCTGCCAGTGTTGTGGTTGATAGCGTACTGTATGTAATAAAATAATCTATGACTGAAAAAAAAATCTGTTAAACTCATACTTCACTGTATATCTATGATTTTTTGTGGATTTTGTACTTTTGTTCATTTATTTAAATTTATTCCATTAGTAAATTAAAATAAATGGATGTAGATTTATTTTCCTTTAAAAAAAATTGTCTTTATTAACTGTTACCATGACCGGACAGGTCAGATATTTCTTATCAGGCAAACTTCTATTTCTGTGGCTTGATGCATACACTTTACCTTTACGGTTCATCCCCATCTGAAGGCACTTGAGCAGGCGGCAGTACTGGCAGCGGTTGCGCTGCTTGCGCGACATCTCACAGTTCTTGTCGCGGCTGCAGCGGTACACGCGCTTGTTGCAGATGCTTCGTTTGAAGAAGCCTTTGCAACCCTCACAGGAGATGATGCCATAGTGCAGGCCTGTGGCGCGATCCCCACAGATAAGGCAAGTACGTTGGTCAGCTGGATCATCTGCAGATGGAATGGGGGTTGGAGACAGGAGAGAATTTAGAACCATGTCCATCCACTTCCTCACTCTAATTTATCTACAGCCTAAAAAAAAGCAGTGGGAGCAAAAACCTCCCTGAAGACACAAAATATTAATTGAAATCATAGGGGCGGTTGGCCTTTAAGTGCTAGCCAAGCACTGGCTAATCCAAAGGGTTCTTTAGCTCTAACTCTCATTTTGTGAAAGTGGAGGCAGCAGGAAGACACCTGACTGTAAAATATCAAAATTGTGACAGTACAATTCCATCTTGCACCTGTGGTACCCTTTTAAAAAACCCCAACAGTACTGTCTTAGCACTAGTGTTCCACATAGGCACCCCCTCAATCATTAACCTTCACCTTCTTTTCTTAAAGAGCGCACACTTTTTGATGATTGCTCTAAACTATGAAAAGTTGTTAGGAAAGAAGTAAGGGAGGGTTTAAATTTGGAACACGTGAGGGGAGTGGGTTCACACATGTTTGCACAGAACTGGATATCCAGAATAAAATGGATGTTAAACAGAAGTTGAAACGATACCAATGAGTGTTTGTAAGGCAGATGTGGCAGCCGGCTGACCATGAAAGATATTAAGAAAGGAAACGAACCCAAGTCTCACACAATGATTTGAGAAGACACGCGGCTGTACAGGATAAATACAGCATATGAAGGATCAAAGAGAGACAGATCCCACAGAGGACCATCCTTGTGAAGCTACACTTTGCTAATCACAGAGGTGCTCTCAAACTGTAAAGACAGCAATCTCAGGAAGCTGCAGAAAATCTTTTCTTAATCCCCCCCCATCTACCTCCAGGCCACATAATGTACATAATGAATCTCACTGAGGAAGCTGAGAATTAAGCTACAGTGCATGTTCTGCTTTTCACTGTGTTGAGCTTCATCACACAGCTGCACACCAAGAAGCTGTTCTCCACCCCGCTCTATGGAGGACCGTGATTCAACAATGAATTGTACAAATTACTTTTCATTTACACATTACTTTTTAATTAATTTTATTTATTTAGACATTGATAAAGTAATTAATTATTTCACAGTTTAATGGATGAAATGAATGAACGAAATTAACTATCAATCCTTTAATAAAATGATTCACAGGAAGAAAAAAAAACATTAAACGCTGAATGAAAACTTCACAAAAAAATTTTTTATTTCAAATTCTGAATTTTAAAAAAGAGCTTCAAAATATTTTTAAAAATGCAATTTGAAAAGAGAAATAAGTAAATGGATTCATAAATCAAACTAGGAATGCAGTCAAAATTTTGGACACACATGGGTGAGTGTGTCCAAAATTTTGACCGACACTGTTTATGTCAGGCCTCATCAGCAGTATGTTGAATCTAAGCAATGAATGCCTGGTATATTGCAGTGAATAGCATTTTAACATTCACTGCACCTACAGCACCTACAGATAAAGATCCTGATAATCAAATTATTATTCTTAAAATAAAAAAAATAACTGAAATTGATTTACTTATTCATTTTCCCTGTATGGTCTATGCCGTACACAAGTAAATAAATAAATGGACTGGGTCTTTTCTACTCTACATGAGCACTCAAAGCACTTTACACAGCATATCTAATCAACCCATTCACACACACATTTGTACAAGAACTTTCTACATCTAAGTGCTTTCTATCTAACATTCACACACATCCACACTCCAGTGAACGCATCAGAAAAAACTCGGGGTTCAGTATCTTGCCTGAGGATACTTTGGCATGCAGACTGAAGCACCAAGGGATCAAATCACCTGCTCTACCTCCTGACCTGCTCTACCTCTTGAGCCACAGCCACCCCTATTTCTAAATATAGTTATACATTAAGTAGACACCAAAGAACACCCTTATCCAGCTCTACTGGTATTTCTTTTCACCTTCTGAATGCCAGTCTAAGGTTAATTCACTGTTTCAGCTCAGTGTTGGTCCTAAACTCCCATGGATAACACCTGGCTTTTGCTGTTTGATGACTTGCGATCAGAGATACGGTAGGTTTTTAGTGTTTTTCTTCTGAAAATTCCTGCTCATTGATGGTGAAAATAAGGCAAAAGAACCTCAAAAGACATGTTCTGTGATTATCTTTCACATTTCTACAAATACATTTTGGTAACCACATCCTAGAACAGACAAAGATTTTTCCATGGTAAACAAATTAGAGAAAGATACTACACTCTTGTACAAGGGTGTATACTATACAATGCCATTCTATTTATATAATTGTAACAATAAGCCAGCCATAATGCATACTTAGAAGGTATTCACATCAGATTATACTCACGTGTACAGGAATATTACTACATAATATTCCTGATCTGCTGATATCAATGCATTATGTATAACATCACTATAATCATAATGCAACCATGTTGTTTACATTTGAGCCAATATTGCTGAGCAGTAGGTACGGCTTTAATATTGCTCAATGATGAGTCATAGTCTGTACTATTTATGGCCATGAGTCGTCCATGATCAACTGATAATGCTCAGCTAATCAGAAGTTGGCATCACCGGGTAATCAACGAGGCTGCAGCCAAGAACTGATGTTACTGGAAAGAGACGGGCTCTTTACCGAGAAATTTGGGATTCCCCAGTCTCTTACCATCTAGCTACCGCCAGCTGTTCAGGGACCTAGGTCAACTGCTTGATATGGGGAATCCCCACTTTATCCATTTCAGTCAATAATGGTCAAGTAGGTGTAGCCAATCACACAGCACAATATGATTATATTATTAGACTAAGCCAATCAGGCATGAGAAAGAGGCTGCATATCATTAGCATATATTATCATAGCATTAACAACCTGTTGTTTACACTCTGCTTTGATAAATACAACCAAAGTGTACAAAGGGTACTAAATATCCAGGAATATGAATATTGTGTTGCACACCTTTGAAAAGTAAAGAACACATATGCCACGTTTCATGGCTGTACTCTTTGTGGTTTTGAAGTCAACTGCAACAAATTCTGATAAAATATAGCTCAAAATGATCTTTAGAGATGTACCTTTTGTCACATTTTTGAAAAACAAAACAAAACATGTATTTTGTTAAAAATAATCCTTAAACTTTGATAGAGAATAACTCCGGAGTCTGACTTCCTATAAATTTTCTTTCTGCAGTGCCGTAAAATGTAAGACGAGATCAGTTTGGTCACAAACTTTCAAAATATTCCTTCCTGGGCACATTGGCATTATGAGGCAAAGTGTCGACCTAAGCCCGTGACCAACAAAACACCATCAAATCCATCAAAATGCTACTCCTCATACTGTGCCTTTTCCTATTGAGAGCATCAAGCTTTTTGTATTAATTTTAAAAACATTTTATTGAGTCATCTGGAATGTAAAATTTATATCAAAATGAAGCTTATTTCTGAAAAGTCACTAGAGACAAAATCACTAAGTTGGCAACACTGAGCTCCTGGGAATTTTCCTGTTTAATAGAAAGCTCAAACTTGTCATTTGTGCTCCCCTTTTCCATTTCTTCCCCCTTGCTTTCATGCTGGTCGCCATTTAGCTTTCCATAGCCACAAGAAATCAAGCATGAACAGGACTGTCATGAGATCACACAGTGTGAACAAAACTGAGCATCCCCAGTGGTAAATTGCAAATTGTTGTAAAATAATACTATAGTGTAGTGATCAATCCAGAGAAACCAAATCAGTCTGGTACCAGCGATGGGGCGGAGGGTGCGGGGTGCGCACTTGCTTGCTAATTGCAGTGATAACGAAATGTTCCGATAGCAAACTGGGGAAATTCTCAGCCCAGTGCAAGACGACCTCAACGTGGCGCAGCACCGGGCGATCAACCGCTGTCTAGAACCCTGTTACTAGTCAGGAGAAATTATTGATGAAAATAGATTGAGTGCAAGCTGTATTGTTTAGGACTACAGTACCAGTCAAAAGTTTGGGCACACTCACCCACACTCACAGCTGATCACTGACATGATGCTGCCATTGGATGAATGGGCTTTGTATGCACAAGTGACCTTTCTACTTTATTCTCTTTTTTGACCCGAATAGGACCGTAATCCAAAATAAATAATAATAATGTTATATTCAATGAGACCTGAAATCTAGCGACTGAGACCATAAACTCACGAGGACAGTATTTACTGAATCCTAATGCAAAGGGGCACAGGGCCATTTTGTCATAGACGTCAGTACAACAATGGTTCTTTTTACAACCAAAGTCACTCCCTGCAGCAATTGGAAAGACTGGAATTTAAGGTGCTTTCTCAGGTGTGATACCCCTTCCTAACTGCCCTGGATTTTCAAATCCTGAAGCTATGTCCATCTTTGATATATAGCACTGACTTCAGTTTTACACATAACCTCTTTTTTTTTTTAAACTAAAAAAGCGAAAACTCGGTTTTTCTGTCTGTTGAGGTAATAGTTTAAGCTTCAGGAAATTTCAACACCACTGTTTTACCACCAACCCAAGATGTTGTGTTACCAAGTTTACTCTCAGCCCAGCTTTCTGTTTTGGCCAGTGGCTGTGATATTCTAATAAAAAAAGAATTCCAAGCTTTTGACTGGTAGTGTACAGACAGTTACCTTCACCCTCCTTATCAAACTGTGATTGCCTGCCTTTTTTCATCTGTATATATTATATATCTGTACATCTGTATATATTGCACTTGCTTTATTATATTACTATTATATTATTATAATATATTACTATTTATTTTTACTTTTTAAATTTTCTATATACTTGTTCTTACATTTTATTTTAACTTAGTCACTTATTTCAATTGTGTGTAAGGCAGTCGCAAGTAAGAATTTCATTGCTCAGCATAACCACAGTGTTTTACGGTGTAATGACAATAAACTTCTTGAATCTTGAATCTATGGGAGTCTGTGCTGAGAAAGCCAATAGATTGTTGCTATACATTTATTTACTTAATATGCAATTTGTGCCCTTCTTTCAAATGCTTCTACCTGCATAATTGTGCAGTTGAAGCCTTGGTCTCACTATAGGACTGCTCAAAAACTGTCAAAGATACGCAGACAAACAATCATACCCCAATTTTATGTGAAGTTTTTTTTAGACCCAGGATTTAAACCCCACCAAAGGAGATATGTGTATAAGGATAGGTTTTATTAGACTAAACTATTAGTGTCTGTGTGCCAGAATCAAACCTATTACCTGCTAAACCCCATAGTTAAGACAAAGATTAAAAATTATATTAAAAAAAAAAAAAGCAGCTAATTTGGAATAACCACAAAATTAGTTGGTACTGATCAAATTAAGTGTACTACTTTATCCTGGGAAGATTAACTCAGAAGAGACTGGTGAGAATTAACATTAAATCCACCTATGTACTTGACAAAAATCACATTCACACACTAAAAAACATGACTTTTGAACCTGTTCTGGGTGTGGTTAAATCAGCAGAAGAGCAGAAAACACACACACACACATAGTGAGGCGTTGCTGTTTACCTCATGGGACACGAGGACTTCAGGAAACCTGATATTTGTGGCTGTTGTAAATGGTTGACCCAGTCATGCCTCCCTGATTAGAAGGCGCACTGTTTTGACAATAAACAGACCACAGTAACATAATCTTTATTATTCAAATGAGTGGGATTAAACTTTTGTGTGTATATAATTTGAAAGGGCAGCTCATCAGAAAGAGATATGTGATTGAGGTGCGAGCTAAGCCTCCCAGAGAGACGGGAGGGGCCTGCCTAAGCGGGCTTCTGGGTTCATGTACTAAAAGTAATTAGAAGGAATTGTAGGGGGGTGGGGGGGCATATGGCATAAAGCCTCTCCCAGAATGGTGAATAGAGGACTTCTAAAGCCCAGAGACAGATTACCATTTAAATGGTGTGAGGTTTAAGTTTGCTGCCTGCTGAAGACCGCAGGGGCAGCTATACTGTACCGAGACAATGGGCTGTCACACGGTGAGCCCATTCTGGGATTAGAATTTAACTATTTTGGTGATTAACTCTATACGGTGAACAGGTTAAATCGACTCTTGAGAGAAAGCCCTACCAGTCAGAGAAACATCTCCTGCTACTGACTCATTTTATGAAGTCAGTAATTTTCTTTACAGCAAGCAATGTGACAATGTTTCATGGCGATTAGTGCTCTTTAATTTCAAAAGAAATAAAATATAACCTATTTTAATAGATTCATCTTTTAAGATTATGTTCTTGAGTAATCACCTCCTGTATAAAATGACAATCTCAATCATTATTTTTCCTAAGACTACCAGTTTTGGCCAACTAACAGCTCACCCCTGAGTAAATTCATTTTTAACATCAAAAGTAATGGGGAAAAAAAAACAGAAAAAAAACAACCCTAAAACAATCAGCTTTATGAATGGTGGGAAAATCACAAGTGTTGCCTTCAGAGATCTAGATTTCACCTTTTTGAACATTTTAGATTTTTTAGATCCTCCAAGAAAATCAAAAATGTTATGTCTCAAACTAGCTGGCATTTTGGAGCTAGTTTATCTATGATAGCAACAGCATACAGTACCAGTCAAAAGTTTGGACAGTCAAAAGTTTGGACACTTTTGACTGTTTGGACACGTGTCCAAACTTTTGACTGGTACTGTACATATATTGTTTTCATACACAAAGTTTTAAGTCAGGGCATGTTGCAGAGTTGTCCTTAAATGATGCGCTTCAGACACAATTACACAAACGGAAATACCCTGTGTTTCAGACAAAGGAGAGGCCTGTATAGGGCGTGCAAGAGGCAGCACACGACACCCACATGATGCCCACTCCCTATAGCAGTGAATGTACTTCAATATGACTTGTGGAACTTCCACACTAGTGCAATCTGACATGGATATTGTATTAGGTAGCAGGCAGATTAAAGATCAGCAAAGGAGCAATCCGACTGTGTTGAATATTTGCGTTTTCACTTAATTCATTCAGATGATGTCTAGAAAAGTTAAGCCATTTTCACACATGCCCTGAATTTTTCTACTCAACAAGCATGTATGTGAGATCACAAATATCAGGAAGCAGTTGAACTGGACATTAGCCAGTCTTTAAGCTGCAAGCTCTAGAGTACAAAGTTCATGTGATGTTGGATATTGAATGAATAGTCCTTTGTAGTCCATGCTCTATGCAGGCAGGTTCCTCGCCTAAACCACACTGAGTGTTTCAATTCAATTCAATTCAATTTTATTTATATAGCGCCAAATCACAAAAAACAGTCGCCTCAAGGCGCTTTGTATTGTGGGTAAAGACCCTACAATAATA
>JASGAU010348062.1:9563-23949 GCA_030220045.1 Australoheros facetus
AGCTAACCCTGAGCCGGGGCCTGGTCTGCCTTTGAGATGCTCTCTAGCCCACAAACACAAGACGGCTTTCATTATCTTGCCCGTCGCAGCGCAAGGCCTAGCTTCTAAAAGCTACTGATTTCTTTCTTCCCTTAGCCCCCTGCACAAAGGGAGGGCATTTTGTAAATTACTTGCTCGTTTCAGACCAACAAAAGGTACTTTCATTGAACCCTCCTCCCCCCCCACTGCTCTCCCTCTATCCTCCCGCCATTTGATTTTGCTCAAATTTGATTACAAGGCTTGAAAAAGGAGGCGAAGAAAAGAGAAGAGGAAATAAGAAAGCCCCACAGATGGCGTGTTCATTCAGTGCTGTGAATGGCTTTATATGGGCTGCCTTTATACATGTGGCAATCCAAAGACGCTTCAGCCGCTCCGCTAAAAAAAGAACTTGACAAAATTATTGGTTTGGTGGCTTTCTTACACGACTGACACGGGGAACTCTGAGAAAGAAAAGTCTGCCTTCTCTTTCTCTTCCTTTCTTTCGCTCTTCTTGTCTCTGCACATTACACTCTCTCTGGGTTGCACACCTTGATCAAAACAAACTAAATGGCGTCTGATTGTGGAAGTGTTTACTTTCACCCGTGTGTGTATGTGTATTCATATTAATAACAACCTGCCCTGGGCCTACAACGGGCTGCATTCCAAGACAACAAGGTTAGCATATTCAGCGGAGAGGACAAGAAAAAAATCTAATGAGACAAACTCACCGTTTGATTCATTCTCTCACTCACACACACACACACACACACACACACACACACACACACACACACACACAGCTCAAATCAAACCATTTAGATTGAACTCAGAAGCACTGCACATTAACACAATGCACAGACTGTTCTGTTCTCTCTCACAGGCTATAATCCTGTTTCCACAATGGACCCCTCACTCTGCACTTGTTTTCCTCCAGAGGATAATCATAGCTCTCTAGGCACACATACACACACTGCTCTGAAGCTGTTGGGGTTTTTTCTAACACAAACATACATGTATGCAGCAGAGTAACCAGTGCAGAGTGAACTATGACTTGTTTTCCCATTACCAGTCCACCAGGATGAAGAGATGGTCTGAGACCTTGCATGGCCGCTCTGGTCAGAAAGTCTAATAGAGAGAAGCCACTTAATTCCCTGATCCACTGACCGGGAATCAATTTCCAGGTCGCAGTCTGCATCAACGTGTTAAAATGGCAGCCATTACTGAGGTCCGACGGCATCTTTCACAGGCACAAACTCAACTTTTGTCAGTGGTTATGTTGTACTGCAGACGTCTGCTTTTGTTTTTCCTTCTGTTTCTTTCACCCTGAGCAACTTCACAGTTACTTTAACTGCCATGAAACTCAGAAATGTATGACTGAGAATAAGCCAACAGGTAAATGAACTGGTCTTAACATGGTTACAGTTATCCAGGAATCAGTAATATTTAAGTCTTTAAAAAAAAAAAAAAGTCTCCGGCCATACTAAAACACTACAAATCTTTACTTGATATTGCACTTTTTTATCATGTTGGCACCTAAGCAGTATTAGGTTTACCTAGTTTGTTACAGTCTTACAGCTTATTAACATTTCAATCTTTAGCTGTGATTCATTTTTTCAGGGACTAATTCAAGACCAGAATGAAAGTAAGTGTAGCCACAGCCTCATAGTTTAAGTCTCAACACTACAGAAAAACATGTTTTATCCAAAACTACTCCAAAAACCACATGAACATGGCATACTGCCGCAATACATTTTCTTCATTTCACCTATACACACTGCTAAGTGCCCATTAATCGTAAAGTGGCAACCTCCAGGGCTGGAAATGACCTGCATTATAAAACCAACAACCTTAGAGCCATAGGTTTCCAGTCTATTATAAAAACTAGTATGTAGGCAATTTTACCCTTCATAATAATTATAAGGATTAAGGAATCATACATTAAAGTTGTATTAAGAGCTGTAGTTACAATTACTGCAGGCGTGTTTGCTCTGAATGAAAGGTGGGTGTCAACTAGTTGTCAGGTGTCTCTAATTCAAGTCACTCACCTGTTTGGATTTTGTAAAGGCTTGAAGTTAAAGAAGTGGCCGCTCTGTATGATGTGTGCACACATAGTCAGTTGTAGCCAGTGTGCGTCTGCTAGGCCTCACCTCAGCTAATCAGACCCACTGAACTGACCAAACACTGTGCGTTTGATACCTTCGTGTGCATTTTTCATGGAAATATCTGAACTATAATGACCAACATTTGTACCAATAGATTATTCCAAAAGTCCAGGTTTCAGCTTCAGTTAATTAAATTTTAGAATTGCATTAAGAAATGAATGAGTTATTTTTGCACTAATTGGAGGGTATCTGCGGCTCTGTGATGCACCCATACAGTCAATGGATGCAGATTGCTAAACAAGCTTCATACATTTAGCTGATAACTTCTCATGCAACCTCTCATCCAAATACAGCCACTTATGACTCCAAAAGCAAGACAGACATAAAGCTAAACAGCCTCTTTTAAACATGCATTACTACTCAGTGCGTTGAAAAAAAATGACGTGAAGAGCACAACTTGATCAGACCAAGTTTTGCAAGTTATTACTGAATGCAAGTTCTCAGAGGGTTCCCAAACTTTTTTTTTTTTTTTTGCATATATCTACACAGTCAGTTACCCAACTCTCCTTCTTGTGTCCTGCCAGGTGCACATACAAATGGATGATTGCCTCCTTCTAACAGTAACATATATAACTGTAAGTTATCAATTATATTCACACCAGGGAAACACCTCAGCACCTCTTAGACGCAAAGGATCTAGTAGAAAAGGAGATAATTTCCTTCCAGTAGAGAAAATTGTTTCAGTCCAGCAAAAACCCACAGGCTGCACACACCAAGCTCAACCCACACACTGAGCTTTGGAGAGCAGAGATATAAAGCTGTGAAATGCTGACAAGACAGAACAGCAGCTCTCACAGCTTCCATATCTACCACTTTAGAGATATTAGTACTACCAGCCAGCCACCATCATCAGCCGACCCACTACATTTTCCATCCAACCTGCTTGGCCGAGGATCACCACAGTGGAGCACAGGGCCTTTTTTTTTTTTTTTTTTTTAAATGAGGACAATTTGATTTTGTTATTACTGATGAGGACTGAGATTCCCTTAGTGGGCATTAGAACATTCATAATCAGCAGTTTGGTCTCCAGCAGCAAACCTGAAGTAATTATTGTCTCAAGATAAAAATGGAAGGCAGGGGTGATTTTTTTTTTTTAAGGAGAAAAAAATAAACTAGATATAGAAATGACCTTAATATTATTTCTCTCTCTGGGCATTTCCAATAAGAATATTGCATCGGAAGGTTTGATAAAAGGATTATGTGGCCAGCTTTCTGTGGCTGGAGTCAAATCTGGATATGGAAGGAGAGCTTTTTTTGATTGAATAATTCTTGTTTCCTTTCTGCCAACCTAGCAGTCCTCTTTGGGGAAAGTAAAAATCAGCATTATGCCAGATTTAAACATGTGCGCTGACTTTCTGTAGAAGCAAGTCTGCCAATATTGTATGTCTGACTACCTGCCTACTGTACATGTTTGAATGTTTCCATGTGTGCCCGGGGATGTACAGAGAGATGATGACTGTATTTGTGGTTGCTGACAGCATTTCAAACAGAATTCAAGCACAGTTCCTTGCATTAGGGGGTCATAAATGTGGAAATAACAGACACTTTTTTTAAAATATATAACATTTGATTTAGTACTGCAGTCTGTCTTTTATCCAGAATCTAAGTCCCAGTTCGATTTTTCCGTGGAACGACATCTAGAGACTAGAGTGACCACTTACCAAGAGACCAAAAACCTACAGTATTGGTATATAATTCATATTATGCAATAAGTCTCAGTAAAAATTTTTTTACTATATCTGTGTTATTTACTTCATCTGAGTTTATGACTGCACTGTTTGATGAGTATTTAGCTTTGTACAATTAAGTTTTTAATGTTCATAAATAAACACAATATGTTTCTATAAGTCTTCAAAATTCTACCACTGCAACATTTTCAAATTAAATGCACGATCAAAGAAAATAACTTGCCAAAAAATACTTATGTTTGGGTCAGTCAGGGTTAGCGAGTTGCAGTATTTGAAGCATGACAACTGAGCAAAAAGAAAATTCAATTTATGAATAAATTTTGATTTAATTCTGATTTAAACTGTTCAAATAACAGAGTATTATTCATCTGCTGTTATCAGGGCATAATCAGCCATCAGAGCAGGCTGCCGTTAAGGCGTTTGACCCCAGAGTTTAGTTATCATAACAGGGTTGTGACCTCCTGACCTGCAGTCATTACTGCTGTCTCTTCCAATCAGCTCTCCAAAGCTCTAAAAAAGCCCTCCAGGAGCAAATAGGCTGCTGGAGTAGAGGTGACATTCGAGTTATGTATGTGTGTTAGTACTGTTAGCGCACAGGCTCGCTCTGTATGTGTGTGTTGTTGTTGCGCTTCATTACTTATGAGGACCACGACAGTCTCATGGTCATAGAAAAATGAGAAAAACACACCTAAAGATGTTTTTTTTTTTTCCATGCTCTTCACTTCTTGCAGAGCTTAGTTTAACATTTTTGTTGACTGTAAGGATTAAGATTAGGTTGAGGTTGGCAATGGATTTGAATGTCAGGTAGTTTGTGCTGGGACTTTGACTTTAGGTAAATATAGAGGGTTTAGAAAAGTTGGGTTTAAGCCAACATACAGTACTGTGCTAAAGCCTTGAGTCACCCCTGATTTCTTTATATGCTAGGAAAATGGAAAATACGTGCAACAATTTATTGAAATGTGCGAACATAGATGGAAATACAATATACAAGGCAAAAACAGAGGTTGTCGATAGTCAATATTTGGTATGACCACCTTTATTCTTCAACATAACCTGAACTCTCTTAGGGAGCTTTCCTGTAATTTCTTTAAGTAGGCTTCAGGAATAGTTCTCCATCCTTCTTGAAGGACATTGGATCTTTGGATGTTGGCTGCCTCTTGTTCTGTTCTCTGTCAAGACACTCCTTCAATAATGTTGAGGTCCGGGCTCTGTCAATGGCCCTTATTTGTTTAATTTGTGTTTGAATGATCTTGAGTTAGTTGGGCAGCATTTTTCACTAAGTATGCAGATGACTCTACCATTCTAGTTAACAATATGACAATAACACATCCTGCGATATATAACATAAAGCAATACGATAGTATGACTATATTATGGGTAACTCTGCAGGCTAACTGTAAATTTAGTTTGCAAATTAAGACCAAGCTTTATGAAGCCAATAAGTCTCTATTTATTATTAGAAGCCTTCGTAAAGAAGGATACTCGCAATTGGAACTAGATCACTTTTTTATTCCATTGTTCTTACTAAAGGGCTGCCCTTTGTCACCAATTCTGTTCATAATTTTTATGGACAGAATTTCTAGGCGTAGCCATGTGGCAGAAGGTTTCTGCCTTGGTGGCCTCAGAATCTCGTCTCTGCTCTTTGCGGATGATGTGGTCCTGTTGGCTTCGTCAGGTGGTGGCTGTTATGACCTGGGTTTTGATGCATTGTGTTTGCACCTCCATAGGTGGTGCTGATAATGTGTTTTTGTTCTTCTTTTCTGTGCTCATGGCTATGCAAGTTCCAGGTGGCGGCTGACCATTGACTGGAGCCTGAGGAGTGCCGGCTATAAATTGAGACCTGTCGAGACTGGCTCGGCCCTTCTCTGCTGCCTTCCTGCTCCCAACAAAGCTGTGTCATCATTCGAGGCATGTAGTGCAGGGTATTTTGGTCTCTGGATGTGGGAGATTAGAGCTCTTTGTATCTGTCATAAGTACATTTAATTCTCCCAGTAGCCGTAGAGGTGGGAAGCCTTCTTGTTTCAGCAAGTTTTCTCCTGTTTTGGCTAGGGAGGCAGGTAAGAGGCCTGTATTTTCTTGGGTAGGTGAGTTAGTTTTTTTTTTTTCTTTCAGAATGCTTTGTTTTTTATGTTGCCTGTGCCCACCCTGAAATAATCTACCAATAAACTAACCTGTTTGAGACTATGACCTCATTGTGTGGCACTGGTTGTTCTTGGGAGCAGGGAGCAGGGAGAGTGGCATTTGTGTTGCGCTCTGGTTTCCCCTAACAGTAGCCTCCAGCTTGCAGTGGAATGGTTCGCAGCTGAGTGTGAAGCAGCTGGCATGAGAATCAGCACCTCTAAGTCTGAGGCCATGGTCCTCAGACAGAAAAGGGTGGAGTGCCCTCTCTGGCTAAGGGATGAGTTCCTGCCCCAGGTGGAGGAGTTTACGTATCTCGGGGTCATGTTCATGAGTGACAGGAGAAGGGAGCGGGAGATCAACAGATGGATCTCGGCTGCGTCTGCAGTGATGCGGACACTGCACCAGTCTCTCGTGGCGAAGAGGGGCGCTGAGCATAAAAGCTTTACCGGTCGATCTACGTTCCTACCCTCACCTATGGTCACGAGCTTTGGGTAGTGACTGAAAGAATAAGATCACGAATACAAGCGGCAGAAATGAGTTTCCTCCGATGGGTGGCTGGCCTCTCCCTTAGAGATAGGGTGAGGAGTGCGGCCATTCAGGAGGGGCTCAGAGTAGAGCTGCTGCTCCTCCACATCGAGAGGAGCCAGTTGAGGTGGCTTGGGCATCTAACTAGGATGCCTCCTGGGCGCCTCTTGGGTGAGGTGTTCTGGGTATGTCCTACCAGGAGGAGGCCCCGGGGTACACCCAGGACACGCTGGAGAGATTAAATCTCTTGGCTGGCCTGGGAACACCTTGGGGTCCCTCCGAATGAGCTGGTGGAGGTGGCTGGGGAGAGAAAGGCCTGGGCTTCTCGGCTTAGGCTGCTGTCCCCACGACCCAGCCCCAAATAAGCAGAAGATGGATGGATGGATGGATAGATGGATGGATGGATGGATGGATGGCTGGATGTTATTACTTTATGGTCTACCAGTGATTCCATGCCTAAGGTATAGATCCAGTGTTGTGCTGAGGATGAGCACAGAGCATTTAAGGAATAGTTGTTTTTTTTACAGATTCATTTTTAAGTCTAAATTTGTTTTTTACATTTAGGCAACTTGTCATTTATATTGTTAAATTTGTGTCTTTTTTTTTTATCTTGTGAACAAAGACATAGTATCATTATTATTATTGTTAATCCATGACTGAGAGTGTTCATTGTGTGTTTTTCTATCCAGGTATGCTTTTACTGCATTGGCAGTGTGTTTGGGATCACTGTCATGTTGAAAAATGAAGTTGCTGCAAATGGTATTGCACAGTGGATCAAAATCCAATGATAATTATCTGCTTTCATAATTCCATCAATTTTGACAACATCTCCAACACCGCTGGCTGAAATGCAACCCACACCATGACAGAGCCTCCACCGTGTTTTACAGATAGTTGTAGACACACACTGTTGTACCATGGGAACAAACAATGTGTTTTGTGACAGGCTGCTAGTAACAAAGTGTCTAAAGACACAATTTAAAATTGGTTCTTTGCTAAGTTGTCTGTTAAGTGAAGACAACACTGGCTTACCCCTTGGGTTAGTTGCCTTTTTTATGCTTGAATTAGTTATAGCTCAGTGTTCAGTGGCTTAACAAACAAGAAAAAAAACTCCTCTGAAAATGGTCAGGTACAAGGACTGGACAAATAAGGGGGTGGTTCAAGTTGCACAGTACTCTATATATTTATATTTAAAGGGGATTTATAAGATTTACTCTGTTTCTTGCATATTTGTTTGAATAGCAAGTTAATTGCAATAAGTTGATAATGAATGGAGTGAAGCGATGGCAAATGACAAAGACTACTGTCTGGCTTTGAGCCAGATTCTCTGTCTATAATCTGGCTTCTACACTGCTTGTGCTCCCATCTTGTAAACCTGTGTAGCTAAAGAATTACTATCAAAAACTGGAAAAAAAAATATACAGACAAAAAAATGACAGCAACAAGATTGACTAGTAGCAATCAAAAAGTACAGACATTCTGTACTGAAGTACAAGTACAGATACTTGTGTTGGAAATACTCTGGTATACGCTGAAGTACAGATTCAGCTTCTTTACTCAAGTGAAAGTGAAAAAGTACACTGAAGGACATTTCTACCAGCTATTTTTGTGTAAAGCTAACTGAACCTGCTATATTAAAATAATAATGAAATGGTATAAACTGAGAATACAAACATTATTCCAAACTAAATTCTAATGAATGTACTCAACTTGAATCTGTTACCTACATTGTAGAGGGTGACTATGCCTTCACACATAAACACATATATTAGTACAGTCAGTGGGATTCAGCAGATGGGGGAACTGTGAGATCAGTTGTAGTGGCTCTGTGTGGGGAAAAGAATCACAATAATTTCTGTTGTGAGCTCCAGTAGATTGTCTTTGAGTACAGGCTGTGATCAGCTGACATGTGACAAGCTATCTGGGCTGATTTCCTTCAGCTACACTGACAGCATACTGTTTGTATAAAGGTTGAATTCAGTGAATGAATCTAAACACCACCAGGTTAAATTCAAACTCATCTCTGCTACACTTGATGTAACCTGTAACTCTGACCATGAACACACACACTGTGCACCAGTCCCAACACAGAGCTTTACTGTAAATACAGTATATCAAACTAACCTGTTTATCCTGCACTAAACTGCAGTATTTTCATGCAACCTTTGAATAACAAAAAGTTAGTAAACCTCAGTTTGTTTACAGGACAGTTCACAATATGAAAATACATAACTTCACATCATATGACATTACATGTAGGCTTTAAATTACTAGTTTATCTGATGTCACTGAGCAGTCCTTACCTTTAAATCTAACCTCTGCTTCCTCTTTCTCCATCTCTGAGTGAACTTCTCTCTCAGTCTGGAAAACAGCAGGTGTACCTTCTTTAGCTAGCAGACACACTGAGTGACAAACTGCACACAAACAGTTTGTGTTTGCTGCTGATATTTGTTGAGCTGATAGAAACGTTTCATTTCAAATTACCTGCCACAACATGTTACTCCATTTACGCTCGGTACTCTTCAGTAGAGCTGGCTAAACTGCTGAAGTACCGCGACCACAACTTACGACATCTGCACTCGGTCCGGCTCTCTGTAACCACTGAGCATAGCGCTATAAATGATAGATAAATTATATGGTTTTGCCTCTTTCATCATTTCATGTATGCGATAAGCCCCGCAGGATTGACTTTTGTGTCTTCTGGTTTCTTCATTTAGCCTCAGACGTGAAGGCGCAGTGACCGGAAATAAAAACTTCCCTCAGACGCGTTAAACCTAAAGTAACGAAAATGTTTTGAAACTGTAAGGAGTAAAAAGTACAGATATTTGTGTAAAATGTAGGGAGTAAAAGTAAAAAGTAGTCAGAAAAATAAATACTCAAGTAAAGTATAGATACCTGAAAAATCTACTTAAGTACAGTAACGAAGTATTTGTACTTCGTTACTTCCCACCTCTGACAGCAACACATTACGAAAATACACTGAATACAGTACAAGTTAGAACAGGGGTGGACAACACTTCTTTTTCCACAAGGACATGCTGATTATGATAAAGTAAGCAAGGGGTCACACATCAGACGACTTGAAACAAGACAGACACACTGTTGAATTATGTTAAGTTCAATGAATTTGGGAGCTACAACTATCTGCTTTACAACAGGCCTGGATTCTCATTTAAAAAAACAGGAACTTCCTGTTAGAAAATGCTGACTCTTTATGTCACTATAAAAATGACTACATCTTGCTAAGTGTCTGATGTGCATAGTTCAGTGATGAAATTGTATTACTGTATTAATTATTTGAGACCTTTTTTACATTCATCAGAGTACAGTATTTACCATCTAACTCCATGCCTGCATCAATCGTTGAATATTAATAATATCCAATATTCTGAGAAAGTCCCCTCTCTTTTGCAACACCATCAAAGTATGTAGCACCATCAAGTCTGATTGATGAAATATGCAGCGCAAAACACAAATGCTTATCCATCTTATGAGACCTGTAACTGTCTGCTGTTCATCACTGAAAAGGTCGGCCCATGTGTGAGTTGAAACATCAACTTTTTTGTGTCTGTTTAAAGGAGTGAAACTAAATATTTTTTAGTGTTTCTCATGTTTGGTTTAATGCGATTCTAGGAAGCCACATTTCCCAGCACTGCTGTTTTGTCAGTGCATTTATTTGTACAGAGAATAAAAGACATGACAGTACCAAAACAAGACTTTCTTTGGACTTCTGTCAGATTGACGTACATTCACAGGTAAATCGTCTCGAGAGGCTCCCTGTGAGTTCGTCAGCTGGGCCCAACACGTCACTAGTTAATTCCAAGCTAGCACTCTGTGACACACAGTTTGAACTAGTGAGTGCTTCCTTTATAATCAACACAGAAGCTGAATACTAATTTGTGAACCTGTTGGTCACTCACACTGAGTTCATGATGGTCATCGTTTTGCTTATCATTCCTAAAAGACAAACGATAAAAACTGATTCATTAAACCTACTAATATTAAAAGGCTTTTGTGGGTTTTTCTACATAAGCACTTTAAAAAATCAAATACATTAAAACTGTCTAGCCCCTGAAATCTCATCTAATTTGATTTCATTCTAAACTGCTCACACACACACACAAACATATATGCGATGCGTGCTTCCATTGCGTGACTACTTCTGATTTAAACTCGGCACTAAAGCTAAAGTCACAATGTCTTTCTGGGGATCCTGACTGGAAAAACAAAAGAGATAAGGCAGCATTTTCAAAAGATGAAAATCTGCGGGGGGTACCAGGGACAACTTGCTTGACTCAAAAAAGACACAATTCACCTTCAGAGTGAATTTCAAGATCATTGATTACAAAATTCAGGACAGGAGAGACAAGCACACACAACAGTGACAAGTGAGAAGTCATTTAACTGGCCCAGGGAGCCTGTTGCATCTATTGTCCAGGCAGAGTTGCCACCACAATCACTGCCAGGGACTTAAGACGTGGTTGTAATTAATTCTGAATTGCTTGATTGTGTGTGGACTGAGAGGCCATCAAAGCAACTGCCTACTTTCTGTTTTGTTGTGTTAACGGTTACATGATTTTTGTAGCTGAAAGGCTCTCCAGCATGCTCTTCCTTGCGCAGTCAGATACAAAGTATGTTCCAGACTGAGTAACTTCAACATAATTTATGTTGGAAAAAGATTTCAGACTGTGAGTCTACCAAAAATGTAAATATCCAGCTGTTTCCCCGTGCCTTTTCTTTGTGGAGCGGTTGAGGACAAAAAGCTTTTTCTCTCCAGCAACAAACCTTGAAAATACTGCTTTTCATCTCTCAGCTACAAGCTCGGTATTGTGTGACTGAACAATGTGATTCCTCTAATAAATATCAATATATAAGTCTGAAATGTTCCTCTTTCCTTAATGCTGATAGAATCCGTTTTCTAGTGGTTCAAAGATCAGAACAGCACTTGTGATTACTTCAGAGAGGCTGTGTAACATTTCAGAGTAATTTGTGTGAAAACAAGCTGTAGAACTGTACAAATTAAGCATCAGGGCAGACTGATGAAACACGTGATTTAAAAAAAAAAAAAGAAAAACTATGTCAGAAAGTGTCCTGAGTATAATGCCTAAAAGTCAAAAGGAGCACCACGCCTACTGGCTGAAATGGAGTTGCTCTCATGAAGTCACCACAGAAAATGATTGGTCAGGAAAATAATCTGCTGACAGGAGGTTATAACCTGACTGAGACTAGCACTGGCTTAGCACAGATCAAACCAGCAGAACCGCATGCAACTGTGCTGCTCAGAGGAGAAAGCAGCTGATCATTTGCACAAGTCTGAAAAACTTCTAATCAACTAATGACAGAACTTTATCATCAGATAAATGCTTCCAGAAGGAATAAAAACACAGCTTTCCTATCAAAGCATGCGGATCACCTGCAGCCTACTAAGTGCACAATGCAAATGCCAAGTCCAACTGCAACTCACAAAACACAATCGAATGCAGCGCTACAAGGATACAAAACTTAATATCATCCCTTTTCATCTCCTTCAGGAAGCCTCAGTGTCTAGCTCCTGAGTGGAGAAAGCGCTCGCTGTCCCTAAAGAATCTTATTGTTATCCTAATCAATCCTCAGAATCATAAACAATCTCACAACTTTCTTTTTCCAGCCCTATCTACTTATGCAGTTCCCAGAAGGCATTGCCTTTTAGATTCATCCTCTCTGGCAGCTAAGATGTCGGGGAAACAAATAACGGTGGAAGACAAAACAAAACAAAGTCTTCTGAAATACCTTGTGGATGCCCAGAGGAAGGCGCTGGACAGACAGATGAGCAGATAGGTTTCCTCTGTCCTCCTCTCTCAAGCTGCCTCTTCTCTCGGCGTGCTGTGGAGAGTGACTGCTCACAGCCCGCCTGGCATATCTAATTAGAGCCAGGCTGTTGCCACTATCGGGCAGAGGATCTACCTCTCCAATCTCTCCTGACTCAATCTTCCCCATCTCTGATTTTCTTTTATATTTATGCTGGAATATTTAATTGTAGACAAAAGGTTACTCTGGGCTCTATTCATCACACACAGGCAGAATAATCTCCTTTAAAAGGCTTGACATTTCAGGCTTTTCAAAAGGGGCTGAAAAAATTATATCCCAGCTTTTGTTAATCAATGAAGTAGAACTCCCCCGAACAAAAGAATTAAATTGCTTGGTTGGGTTAATAAAACACACAGAAATAGCTGCTTCCTGTGGGCTTTTGTGCCTTCCACTGGCTCCCCCCATATGCAACCAGCACTGTAATTCCATATGATTTGGGGGGCAAAACTCTCATTTCTCCACACAGTTGGCTTTTTAAATCCTATTGAATGAGCATTCTGTGAGGCTGGCTGATTGG
Organism: Australoheros facetus; assembly: GCA_030220045.1. Taxonomy (NCBI): domain Eukaryota; kingdom Metazoa; phylum Chordata; class Actinopteri; order Cichliformes; family Cichlidae; genus Australoheros; species Australoheros facetus. Next base: position 22,442 of record JASGAU010348062.1, read on the forward strand.
GACCTCTTGCCTGAGCCTGGCTGCCTGGCTAGCAGAACAGGCTCTTTCCATTTAAATATGACTTCCACTAAGGAAAGACAGCTAGTCCACTACAATTTACAATTTCTATACTGCCCCTGCTTCAGAAAAAAAAACAAACATTGTAATTATGCAAATGATAGGGGCAATAATTAGGCCCTTCACTGTCTCATTGTGTTGACTGCCGTCATGTTTCAGTCCAAGGGTAGGAGAAACGCAGCGGGGCATGTTCTGGTTTAAATTGCTCCTCACAGGCTCTCTGCAGATGTTCACAGCATCTTGTGTTCTAAAACTAGCCGTCACCCTAAGCCAGGTTGCCTCTACATACCACAGCGTAGCTGTGCATAACACTGTAGAATAAAGGCCTGCTGCTATGCAAGACCTTCCAATGTAGTCCACACACTCTGTTTTACATGTGAACATTAGCTGTGTGTTATGTTTGCTTATGCTGTCAGTTTAGCTGTATTGTATGTGTGTGTGGGTATCTCTGCATTCAGATTTGCACACACTCTGTTGGGTTGAGATCAGGTGACTTATTTGGCCATTGAAGAACATCCCATTTGTTTGCATTGAGAAACTCTTGGGTTGCTTTTGCAGTATGCTTTGGGTCATTATTCATTTGCACTGTGAAGTACTGATCAGTTTTGCAGCAATCTGAGCAGAGAGTACAGCCCTGAATACTCGAGCAGTCACATCATCAACAAGAAGCACTCAGAGAGGACAAACCTCCACCGAGGCAGCTCACTCTCTGGGCAGTATTTACCTTTAAAGGAGTATTGTATTTTGTATATATTCATTTAGTTTTCTTTGTTCTTTTTTAAACTACTTTAAGAAGTTTGTAGTGCAGTAAAAATCAGATAAGGGCAGCATGACAGGTGTTTGAGTACACAAACAGTATGTAGGAGTAGTCATGGATATCAGGTACTGATTTCTAAATATCTGGACATGAATAACTTGAGCTCATTATATAATATTATACTACAGTATATTTCTAATTAACCAGGCAGCTCATGCTCTTTCTCTTGACAATCCTTGCTTCAAAGATGTAACGCATTTTGGAGTCAACTTGAAAGAAAGGCAGATGTGAAGTGAGGTCAGAGGTCAAATAGGGCATATTTGGATGCAAATTATAATGTGATATTTAGAATCCTCATATACCAGTATAATTTCCTAAATGTTGCCAATAGAAAAAAACGGCAGCAGAGTTTTAAAGATAAAAGACACTTAATGAAAGTTTGACCTTATTTGACCTTGAAGAAGAGTTCAGAGGTCAAAAGTGATGTGATATTTAGAATCCCTGTATATCATTCCCTATATGCCAATTGGCTACTCCTAAAGTTTAGTCTGTCTTTCTGATAAGTTTATTTTGTTTTTTAAGCCTCATGATAGCCTCAGAGCACTCAAAGCGCTTATACAACATGTTTTACATTTACCCATGCACACCCATTCATACAAGCACTTCCATATTAACTAAGCTAAGTGCTTTAATT
>JASGAU010348065.1:5420-17997 GCA_030220045.1 Australoheros facetus
CCCAATGGGAGTTTAGGGAGGTTTCTCTCTAATTGCATGTGTTTGTTTTCTGATGTGTTTGCATGTGTGTGCATCAGGGTATATCTTCCAATTCTAACTTAATTAGCACATTTATAATAATGCAATACTCAAAGGGTATACACACCTGTTCTCAAGTGGATTTTTTAAATTACTACAAGGTAACCTTTTAATAACACATAAAGGCATTTAACAGGTTGTTCTGGAAAGGAGAAGGAAGTGGCTTCCACAGCTGACAGACGGGATATCCTGCTGTCACATTCCTTCAGAAACCAGACTGGAGCAAATACAAGATTGTCTGCTGATAGCAGTCAGTCATTGAGTCAAAAAGGATGCCTGTGGTGACAGGCTTTTGTAATATGCGACCGTTGCGACCGCAGTCAGGTCTCTGAATCTTTACTGTGCTTTTTGCCCTTGTCAGAGTTTACAGACAGGGTTGATTTACACAGAAACATCTTAGGATCAAATAAAGAAAATCCTGATAAAACTCATAAGTACACCTTTGCCTGGCTGCTGTTTTTAATTTTGAACTCCCCCCATCTTTTATTTAAACAATCACTAAAGGGTGTTGTACTCAAATATAAACCTGTAAAAGGCCTGGAAACGGACTTGGAAGCAAAACGTGGCACAGACTTCTCTATTGCGATCACCGAGACGGCCTTTCAGCCGCTGATGCTTTGAGCCTGATGGCTTTGCTTTGTTCAGCCTCAATAGATTGTTCATCTGATCTGAGTCAGCTGCCTGCAGAGTCTCCTGCACCTGTCCGCCACATTCATCTCTGCTTCACCAATCCTCAACATCTGACATTCGCCTGCTATTACTTTCACAGCTTCATACCACATGTCAGTGGAAATGAAAGGCTTTGAGATCATATGCTTCGGTCTTTTTTTTCTTCTTTTTTTCTAAGCATTCAGTTCTTGCTTGTTTTAGAGAGAGAACAAAATTTGTGTGTGTGAGATTTAAGTCTCGACTTTGTAACAGCCAGGAGAGTCCCATCCGAGCACCGAAGGCTGTGAACTGGCTCGCATGCGGTCAGTATTTCTGCTATGTAACTTGGGGCCAGATCCAGACATGCTTTAAAAGTGATCCGTAAAATAGCTCAGAAACAGAGGGAGAGCCGATGGAGAGTGAGCCAGGACTGGTGTGATTCCATTTCCTGAAACCAGTATGAAGCTGAGCGGCTGCATTTTAAACTAGTTGGACTTGAGACTTCGTTTATACCTGAAAGCCTAGAGAAAATAAAAGCATCAGTGACTTATTCCAGGTTGAACTTTAAGAGCATTGGTTTTGTTTTGGTCTCATTTGGAAGAAGCAGGACTGGACAGCTTTCTTCAGAGCATATGGCTTGATTTAAATACAGTAAATAAATGACTGAAGCTTAATTATAAAGCCAAAAATGCCAAAATTTTGCTCCTTTCCAAAATGTAAGTGCGTTTGCTTGTCTTCTATTTTAGTAAAATGAATGTCTGCTCAGGTAATCTATGTTAAACTAAAGCATTATACTGAGATTTTTGCTACATGAAACGATTATTCACAGCCTGATATGGCTGTCACAACAACGCATATAAAGGCAAATAGGGTGCAGCTTGTGATGCTCAGTTATCAACATAATTTCTCATGCAGTTTTATCTGTACAGCTTCTTATTATCATTCTGGAGTATCTGTCACCAATGATACCGGTGGCAATCTGATACACAAACACTCTCTGAAGCAAGGAAAGCGGGTTACTGTGCTGCCTCCTTTCATGTTCCTTTGATGGGATAGGCTGCATTTACACACATGCGGCTCCACACCTCCACGCAAGAGAGCACGTGCACATACAACGCACGCGAAATATCACACACACAAATGCACACACGCACACGCGATCCTAGATAAGGTTAAAGCTGCGGGTCATTTGCAGAGTTGCAGTCTGCTGCAGGAGGAAGAACAGTGGAGTTTAAGCCACAGATGTAATGTGGAAACACCACTGTGGTCTCAAGAAGAGATTCAAAGTGGAGTCATGCCCAGCCAGTCCGGTATGTTTCAGTGTTTTCTTTAAGGTGCTGTGCAAACAAATTTACCTTTGGATTATCTTTTATTCTGTTTTATTTGTTGCAGTGAGAGACAACAAATAAGAGAGAGGCAGAGGGCAGACTCTGTGTACCCTGTATCCATGTGTCTAGTACCGTCCAGTGAATGATGCAGTGTTATCATGTCACACTTGTGCTTTCTAGGGAAGTCCCTTGTTGGATAGGATTAGGATTATTTGGGAAAGGCTCCAATTATGCTCAATTTCTGATCCTTTGGACAACCATGAGCCTCCAAGCTGAAATATCCTATATTGGTTATTATATAATATTAATGTTTTGAGGGATAGACTAAACTAAAATGACTAAGGTTCCAACTGCTCCATCTTACTGAAGGCCATGGAGAGAGCTGGTTTAGATTAAAAACAGTAATCAAGTTTTTATTTTTGTGGTTACCAAATCTTTGAAGTGTCTCGCTCTTTTGAACTGTCCTTGAACAGTTTTTTTGACAATGAAAGTTCACAGGATAAGCGGAAGAGGATGGATGGATGGAAGTTCAGTTGTACCCGCACTGACTCTGGACTTCCACAGATATTAGCTGCAATAGGCTATCCAAAATCCAGCAGGAACACTAAAGAAAATCTAGGACCTGATTAAGCTGAATATGAGACAGAGAGAGGGAGTGAGTTTTATTTTTCCAGTGTTATAAATCATTTATGGCAGCAGGTATCACCCCCGCTGTGTCTGTTACCCTGAATCCTTTCAGAGGACGTATCCCTTTCTTCCTGCCACTGTAATTTCACCTTTAGCTGAACAATGAAGACTGTAAATTACTCCTTCAAGGAATCAATCGAAATCATAAAACACACCAAATACTATTGACCTGTCACCGGCCTGTGCTGAGGCCTGTGGATGACAGCACTGAGAAAAGAATTGAGTGTCAGTTGAACTTTTCAGCAGTGGTTTCTAAAACACCTGAGCTCATTGCCCCAGACTCACCTTCTGATTCTGCCTCTTCCTTCCTTCCTGTCACAGTAGAAAGATACTTCCCCTTTCTCGAGTATCCTCCTCATTTTCTTCTCTTCCCATCCATTGCTGTGCTGTGACATGTTTGCCTGTCAGATGTGGAAAATGACGAAACCCAATTTAATGTCTGGCAAGAGTTCTGAAATGTAATGATGTATGAGTGAGTCTACCAGCTCTGTTCTGTGTTCTGGAGAGTAAATCATCTCTTGAACAGCTTTGTTTGCCTTTCAAAATCTTGTTCCACTGGATGAATTTGTGGTCTCCTTTAGGGTATTTAACATCTCAGACTCAACATGGACAGTTGCCACTTGTAGTTCTCAGCTTTGCTTTTTAAAAAAAAAAAGGCCTTTTCAGAGTCTAGATGGTTTTAATCCCATCACCACTTGGACTGGATTGCAGTTCTTCTCGTTGTAGGATTAAGAGGTGTTGGGCCAACGGCTGACGTGCTGGCAGAGGAACAGTTGGTGTCTTGAGTTTACCTCTTGACCCTTGAAAGAAACCAGACTTGAAATTAATTTGTTCTAGTGCAGCTTTCTCTGGTTGACCACACGGGAAACTCTTTAAAGTATTTTTTAGAATTCAAGTACGACTGTAAGGCCTGCAGATGATTGCCTCCTGAGGTATTTATGGCCATTGTTGTGATTTTTCTTTTTTGATTTGCTCAGTGGAAGATTTATTCAAAAGAAGGTCGTCCTATTGGTTCAGTTGACGTTGGCTTTTTAGAAAGTGTAATTCAGTCTGGCCAAATACTTTCTGCAATCTATTCCAAGTGTTTGGGACTTTACATAGAGTCTTTATTATATATGACTATACAGAACCACAACAACTTGTCAGTTTGAGTTGTTGTGATAAAGTAAAACCCCTAACTTGGTGCTCCAAAAAGGATTAAATGACAGTAAGATTAACCCTGTGTTTCTGCTTTTAACTGCAGCCAAACAGCACTGTGAAAACGAGTTAGTAATGGTTAGTGTTTGTAGAGAAATATTTGAGCCTCTCTGAAACAGTAAGTGCAATGATAATGCAAGCACTGAGAAAACAAACCTATAAGATGCATTAACGCCACCTGTCTGAATCACCGGCAAATTTGTTGACATGGCCAAGAGAAAAAAAAACCTTGAAATTGAGATTTATCAGCTTGTTTTCCTGAAACTTTTTCTCTGCTGCTGACTTCTGTGTATTCAAAGTTTAAAATAGGCCATAATTTAGGAAAATGACTTGATTTGAGGGTTGTTAGGACTTAAACAAAAAACAGCCAAATATTTCAGCATGAGAATTGAAAGCGCTCCACGGCCATCATGCTTCACTGTGAATACCAATGACAGATTTCTGGCTTTTTTTCCCCCATAAAGGTATTGAATAAATTTCATGGATCTCATCTGAACGACCTCAGCACTGCTGATGAGAAATTATTTTATGTCTCTCACGGTGATGATATAATTTTGAAGCAACACTTGAAGATGTAAACAAGTAAACAGCAGCGTCAGAGACCTGTCAGAGCCACAGGGAAACCCACTATTTTATTTATTTAGTATTTTTTTAAGGCTAGATGATTAGTTTGGGTTTTATGGAGGTGCCAGAGGCTCACTGACATCACTGTGCTTACGTGAGTATNGTTCTACTCCGAGCCAGGAAAAACTGAAAGCGTGTCAAGTTTATTAGCAGCCACAAGTTGCTTATTGAATGTCAGTGCAGCTGTGCCAGCTTCGCTTGCAAGTGTCGTGCAGCTTCACTCTGAGGAGGACTTGACTCATTAATCTGATCGATAAATGGTATTGGAAGTAAAATCCCAGCCTCAGGGTTGGGTAACAAAGTGGCACTGCAACAGTAGACAGTTGTTCTACATCCATGTCATTAAGGAGGATGTGTTTCATGTTGTTTTCCTGACTGTCACAGTTTGTTGCCACGGGCATCACGGAAAAGGCATAACATGACACATTTCTGTCACTGTGGTTTGGTTCTTGACAACACTGCAAGGAGATTATTTTGAAACTTCAGATATGATAAAAGAATAATATTTGCTCTTCCCAAAACCAAAATTGTTGAACGGCAACTGGCGCTGTTTAAAAATGTTGATAAAGTAAGATGCTCAGAGTCTTCTGCCTTCTGTTATCTTTTCTCACTCGAGTTTGGTGAGAAAACCTTTGCTCCCAGCATTCCCTGTGAGTCCATTGATTTTTAACATCAGCCAGTCAATGTACAACCAGTGGGAAGGTCATTGTGGTGATGAGCTGCAAGACGGTGCATTCAGTGGTTCATATTGAAGAGCTTGGCTTTGCTTTCCCTACTAATGTAACCCATCCGCAGGACCAGCATCTGCTCCTTTGTGCAAGGAGGAAGAGGATGAGCACTGCTAGAGCCCTACAAAATGACCTCCAACAGGCCATTGGTGTGAATGTCTCTGACCTAAATCCAGTAGAACACCTCAAGGACATTATATTACAGCTCAGACTGTCCAGTGATGGCCTGGTCCAGATCTGGGAGGCGATTCCCCCAGGACACCCTCTGTTGCATGCCCCGATGTTGTCAGGGATGCGTATAAACATGTGGGGGCCATGCTAACTACTGAGTACCATTTTTGCTTTGCTTTCCCTACTAATGTGCTTTAGCTCTAAGTGAATGAGCTGTGCATTTGAAAGAAGCATGCATGTGTGACGCACAAAATATACTGCTCATTTTTTCACTTTAATTTTTGGGGGTATCTTTGAATTCAGCCCTCTGTACGTTGATAATTTTCTGTTTCATCAAATGATGTGACATCCTTTGGTTCCTAACACACCACCCAGTCCATGTCAGTGTAGATATCCAGCATGATTTTTTTCCCCATCTCTAGATCTGCTGTGGTTTCAAAGTGTTCCTTTAATTTTTTTTTGAGCAGTGTACATCTGTGCCAGATGTGAAAGAGAGAATAAGTTGGGTATGAACCATACCAGTATTTTTCCCCCTCCAGTTTACAGCTTATTTGCTACAGATAACTTGTAATTTATCATAGTGTCTCATGCTTATTTTATTTTATAGGTTTGACTGCACACTTTTCCACTGCTTGAGGTCTGTTATTTTTGTAGCATTTAAAAAACTATTAAGGCTCCAAAAATTTGACGGGGATTTGCCGTCAGCTGCAGTGAGCTTCGCATTTGCATTCACTTTAGTAAGTTACATAATTGCCATGATGTTAAGCAGTACAGACTTTCCAAGTCAGATTGCATTTGATTTGCATTAAATGCAATGATAAAACCTCTAAAATACCGTGATAGAATTAAAAAGTGGGGAACTGAATATCTGGCAGCTGTACTCAGGGGTCTCTGTTTTTGTGTCTCTTGTGAACTACACTTTCCAGTTACTCCTCTTTCCTCTCAGGCTGCTTTGGATTTCCCTGCATGTGTGGAATTAAGACATAAGGCTGCTGAGTGATTGTTCATGATTCATTAGAATAATTAGGCTACAGGCTTAAATCTCCTGACTCTTTCCCTTTGGATCGCATGTGAGATCCTCTTGCTTTTTTTGCACAGCCCCCCCCTTCTCTCTCTCTATTCATCGGATATATAATTTATAAGACCGAGAGCTCTCTACTTGTGCCACTCAGTGCAAATTGTGGTTCACACATGCTGCAACAGAGATACCTGTGTTTGGTTCCTTTAAAGCTTAATGTGCTGGTTGCAGTCTGCTGATTAATCCTACCTGCCTTGTTTTAATGTGGACGCCCAGACAGTGTAATTTTGACTGTTTTTAGAGAGTAATATGTTATACTGTCAAGTGGTTGCCTGTTTTGATCAGATATGAGTGTTTCTTTGAATGGTGACATTGTTCTCTGTGCAGCCCGGCACCACTGGAGTGCCTGCTGTTTTTATTTGGTTTTTTGTTCTGCTTTTTCTCAGTTTATTATCCCTCCATTTCAGGTTCTGAGACAAAGGCTGCAGCATTAGTGGAGTTGAATGGAAGGACAACGGATGAAAAATGGAAAGGATAGAGTGTTGGTGTTGGTGCCTCAGGCATGACTTTGATGCAATAGTTGCAAGCAAGTTTGGTGTAATAGAGGAAGACATAATTCAAGATGTTGCTGTAGTTGTCCTCTGGTGATTGTTTCGTGCTCATGTGTGTATCTTTAATATAGGAATTGGTGTTTCTGGTTTTATTTAAAGAAATGCACAGCTGAACTACAAAGAAAACCCAAAATGGCATTTGTCATCAAGGTTATGATGAAGTGATTCTGATTCAGGAGTGCACAGAGAAGCACCTTTCCATCACATCACCGCTCCTTTCCACTCAGAATGAATATTTATATGTGAAGACCACAGCGGGAGTGGACAGTTGTTAATTATTCTGTGACTACATGGCAAGGATTGAGTCTTAGATATTCAGGCCCTTGAATTCAACTTGGCAGCTTTGAAGAGGACAGTGGTATATAGTGAGAGTGATGGCACCTAAGGCTTCTGAAAACCTAAGGGGTGCTCATGTATTTGTGTATATCTTAACTCCCGAGCATGTAACTGGCTAAAACGTATGTGCAGTTTTAGGGAGGAAGTGCTGTACGATTTTATTTTTCAGTTATTTATATATTTATTTATTTTTTGGCTGAAAACAAAAAGCTCTCAACTTTATTAAATGCACAAGCCCAGTTTGTGGAAAAAATGTTATTACAACACATAATGGGTTTTATAAGTAGGTCAGTAGAAAAGAGGGAAAAAAATTGCGCTTATTACTTTTACATGTGCAGTGTTTCGGTCTGTGGGACTCCCAAACAATGAAGAAAAGCCAATGGCAACAAAACTCAGGGGTTAAAAGATTATTATCAAAGTGTGAGTGGGGCTTTGATAATAATAAGCATGATGTCAAGTGCCCATCAGGGCACGCATTCAGATCGAACCAAAAGTGCGCTCAACGTGAAACTAAAATTTATTAGATTACACACAGTTCTTACACATTCATACATGTGTATCAGTCTGTCTTTGTGCACGAGTCTGCGGTTTTGCACACATTATGTAGCACTTGAGTGGCATTTTCCAATTTTTGTTTCCCTTCTCACTGATGTCATTGTACTTCAATGAAAGGGTCTTTTGTGCCTTACTCCAACCTTACTTTGACCCTACAATGCAGGAAACGTACTGTGTGCAGCCCTGCTGTGGCTGTGCACACATCTGAACGTCGGATAAGATTGAAAGGGGAATTTGTCGGTCTTCATGAACAGAGCGCTGACATTGTTGGCCTGTAAGATTAGAATAGGTGGTAATATCTGAAAAGGTGACCTTTTCTCCACTATAAAAAGAAATCACTTACATTGATGACTTTATTTATTTTTTAAGGTTTTAAATTACTAGGTCTTATTACGACGTTCTCTAAAGTTGAGGAAACTTATTTATCCAGGGAGGGTTCGCCTGGAAAAATAAGCATGTTTTTCCAGCAATAACCTGTTTAATATTTTTACTGTCAGCCAAGGCTGCCTATTACTACTACACTCTTTCACTGAGCAGTACAAAGGAAAGCCGATTGGTATTTAACTCCTTTCACATATCGCAGCAATGTTACCTCATCAGATCTTTTACTAACATGAGTGCAAATATAGATTTATTCAACCTTTTGAATAAAGGGAGGAGGAGCTTTATCCCACTTACACACACAAAACATCCACAGATCGTATACTCGATTATTTCCAGAGGATTCCTCAAATTTAGTGAGATGAAATTCTTACTTTGTTCCCTTCACACAAGTAAAATACCTTTTGTCCTGTAAACTGCCTCCTCTCCACCAGCTATCAGGCTGATGACGGCTGTGTCGTCAGCAAACTTGATGATGGAGGTGTTGCTCTGGGTGGGACACAGTTGTAGATGAAGGTGGTATACAGGAGTGGAGTCTCTGTGCTCACTGTCTTTGTGCCCGATGTCCTGGTACCAACTCCAGGACCCAGTGGCAGAGGGAGCATATTAGTCCAAGGGTGGCAAGCTTTTCAGCCAGCCTACTTGGGATGACTTTGATGCTGAACTGTAGTCACTGAATATTAGCCACAATCGTTAGGACTAGAATAGACAATAAATAGTCGGTGTAGGCAGTGCATCACCAAGACACCATGATTCCTGCAGCTACACTCATTAGCATCCGTGTCCTTTAATGTGCTCTCTTCCTTATTCTTTCTCAATATGCTTTTTCCCCCTCACATTTTCCCCAGTTCTATCAGGTTTTTTTGCATTATATGTTTTAATTTAAAAATTGGCAAATTTTTCCAATGTGGTTCTGGAATAAGTCACAGAGTTTGAGCCGTTTCAAACATGTTTTGGCAGTTGTAGTGAACTGAGCTGTGCTCACTTCAGTCAAGACCACCTCTGTTTGTTGGACCGATGTTTAGCTGTTTGTCAGGGATTGTGGTCCGTGAAAGGTTTGAATCCTGTAATTCTGGTTCGAAACAATCTGAAAAATCCCAAAGTCTGGCTCAAAAATCTAGCTGTCAATTGCAGACACCAATTACAGGGAAAGCGATCTCAGACCTTTGCGAACTATGTGCACATATTAGAGGTCAATAAAAGGAAGAGTGTGTGGTGAACCACCTCTTTAAACTCAACGACCTTGGCGTTGTGAAATGTCAAGGTCAGGGAAACTACAGTTAGCTCAGTGTGCACACATTCATGCATCCACTTAAGTGACAAAAACCCCACTGTGTTTTCTTAATCCACTGTTCATTAGTGTAGCCTGCTGTGAGGATAAAGCATGTGTTTGCACTCGCCACAAGATGAGTGTCATGCTGTCCTAATTTTTGGGAGCTTCCACTTATTTCCTTTAAGTGACTTCCTCCCCATGTCTCCATCTGTCCTGTGTTGAGAATACCTCCCCGCCCCCCACAAGCTCTGAATCCTAAATCTACATGCCTTTAATTATTCTTTCAGATCTTCTGTGCTTCACAGCTCTTTCCTCTGCCCCATCTTCCTGAATTGAGAGGGAGGAGGAGAGACAACTGCAGCAAAAAAACTTTTTTTTTTTTTTTTTAAAGAAGCACTCTGGAGACTACAAAACGGTGTCACACTTAACTTGCAAATTAAAAGTGACACAACAAATGCTTTTGGATCTTCTCTAAAGCTGCACTGATCCAGCACCGTAGGGTTAGTGAGTTGGATGAATATGCAGAGGATTCCCAATAAGGATACACTGAAGGGGACTTTAAAAAGTAAGCGACAGGTTCTAATGTGTGTGTCGAATGTAGGGCAGCTTTCTATTTCTTTTATTAGAAAAAGAAAAAGTTTGATAAAAGACAGTAAGGCAGTTCAACCCCATTTACAGTAAGTTGAAGTGAGAAGTTTATTGTCATGTACACCACAAAACACAGTGGTTATAGGAGTGTGAACACTGTGCTGTTGATGGGTGCGGTCCTTGATGATGCTATTCTGTTATCCGGGTATTATAAGTGCCCTCTAGTGATGGGAAGGCAACTCCGCTGTTTTTTGATGACACGCTGGAGAGCCTTCCTGTCCTGAGTAGTGCAATTCCCACACCACAGTGTGACGGAGCGTGGCAGGATGCTCTCCACTGTGTGTTTGTAAAAGCTGCTGAGGAGCTCGGAGGGAAATCCAAATTTCCTCAGCTTCCTTAGGATGAAGTCTCTGTTGAGCCTTCTTGACAATCTGCAGTATGTTGTAGGTCCAGGTGAGATCTTCACTGATTTAAGTGCCGAGGAATTTGAAGGTCTCCGCCTGAGTCCCGTTGATGGATAATGGGGCCTGTTGGTCTCTCTTCTTCCTCCCGTCAATAAATTTCACTCTGGGCCGCATCGGCTTTTTAACTGGAGATGCACCATGTTGTACATTTTGGTGTTCTTTCATAATTTTTGGCTTGTCCAGGTTTGTCTTCTATTGGAGTTTTAGGATAGTTTTCACAAATTCAAGTCTGCCGGCCTGTCAGGCCTATACACTGAAGATTTTAAATTAATTTTTTATTTTTTTTTTTGCATTACTTACCATTCTTCTCATTAACTGCTCTTGTTCTTAACCAAAGTTCTTGTACTGAAACCCCTCCAATCCAGATTGACCCTACCATCGTAGGGTCTAACAACTTTTCCTGGTTAAATGAGGCGTGGGTGGTGAGTGAGTGGTTTCATTAAAATCTATCCTCAGCTCATTTTGGGGTTCTTACTTTTATTTCCCTGTTAAGAACTAAGTTATGTATCTGGAATCCAGTTCAGGTTGGTCGCTAGTTCAGAAATCAAATTTAATTGAGTCTGCTGTGCAAAGCCACAGACTGTATAGAAAAGATGGATGTAGCGTCCAGGTCCGAGACTTTACTAATGCCTTAAACGGCATTCTGTTAAATGGCCAGCAGGGGTCTGTATGAAAGGAAAACAGTCTTTTCTTATTAGAGCTATAACCGTAGTAAACATTTGTTTGAGTTTATAATGAAGATTTTTAAATTTTTAAAAAGCATGGTTTAGTGAGGGGCTACCTTTTGAGTTTCTTTCATTTCCACCTCTCACTACATCGAGTTTAAAATGTCAGAAAAGGTGAGGAGGGTAAATACATCACTGTCCTCCATCTGTAAAACCATTCCTGTTTTGGGGGTTGTCTCATTGCTGCCCCTCTAGTGCACCTGTTAATATTATTATTATTATTATTATTATTATTATTATTATTAACACCAAAACAGCTGAAACTGGTTAACAACCCGCTCTGTTACTTAACTGACCAGATCAGTATATCAGACGTTTAATGGACTTAATGGTATACTCTGATTTAAAAGGTGTTTAATTTTTTTGGAGCAGTATATGGCAAGAGTCTATATATTTTACCTCAATATAAACTTTAACTGCTTCCTATAGGAATAAAATAATTTGCATGAAGATTATGATGCATTTGTGTTTTGGATAATTGCTCACACAATCACAGTCAGTTCTCTGGATGCTCAGTTTATATCATCTCAATCGATCTCTTGTACATCTGAAACACCCGAGTCTGATGAGGTGGAGGAGCATGACGAGACCACTTCTTCAAACACATGGACAAAACCTAAATCTTGAAGGAACCTCACAAGAGAGTGCTCAGTGTCCTCGGTGGTTGGGTTTAGCGCAGCTTCAGGTGCTGACAAGGAGGAAGTGCTGGAAAACCCTTGAGCTCTGTTTAAAGAGTCTTCGGGCAGATCCACCTCTGACTCTATGCAGATGGCTTCAAAGCTGTCAAAGTAGTCCTGAAAATAAAGAAATAAATTTACCTTGGATAACAGGGGAATTTGTCATTTATTGTGGCATGACGTACACTACCTAATCACGAGTTAACACATGGTGCCGGGCACAATGAACCCTGACAGATGTTTTAGCTGATTTGAGCGCTGTCCGTCTCACGGACATGTCACTCTCCAAACATCGATAACACACAGGTCCTGTTGTCCCAGCCCATAATTGTCAAAAGGTTTAAAAAGTTGAAGTAAAATAGCTTTCATTTTATGGTCATTTTCATTTTTTGTAAAAGCTTTAGCTCTAAGAATGAGAAAATATACAATTTGTAGGAATTGAGTGATTTGATTGGAAGTTGCCTGTTGGCTGTTTTTTTTTTTTTTTT
>JASGAU010348068.1:0-19383 GCA_030220045.1 Australoheros facetus
ATTAAATTTAATTGTGTTTGCTGTAAGTTTTATATGTTTTTTAAAAGACAGTGTGGGATCCAGCGTGACCCCAAGGTACCTGAAATCCTGCACAAGATCAGGATTTGTCCCGCCTTGGGGGGGCTGACGCCTGGGGGGGGGCTGGAGCCTGTTCCAGTTGTCAAATGGTGGAATGCATGGCACACCCTGGACAGACTGCCAGTCTATCACAGGTACTAATACAGTTTTAGAAGCAATCCACACTGAGGAGCGCTTCTACTTTTTATACTTTTAGAACTTTGTTCTGGTACTCCTTTGATACTGATTTTAAGGTCCAGTATATTGAGTGTTTATTAAGTTGTTGCACTGATACTTTTAACTAAATAAAAAAAATCTGAGGCTAAATGATTTTTATCACAGTCACATTTTCACCTTCAAGTCCAAGGAGACTCCAGGATCCACTAGAGGGAGCAACAATAAATACATGCAAAGTAGAGAGGGCATGGTGTCAAGATACATATCGTCTTCTGTCTGCAGCTTACAGACTCTATATCAAAAAAATAATAATAATAAGGCTGTTATGGTGTATTGATTCTTCTATAATTTGAGCAGATTGTGATGCTTTTTGAAAATTGTTCTTACTTGTCTTCTTACATCATCCTTAAAGTCAATGCACTGGACAGAAAAAATATATTGCCTGGTATCTCATTTCTCTGTAATATGCTGTGCTCTTTTTTTCCTTGAACCTTTCCTGTGGCAATCTGATTCTGTCCTCTCACTGAAGGCAGGTGGCTGAAGATGAATACAAGTGGCTGAGGGCTAAGAGAAGACAATGTGTGTAGAGGCTCTTCAGATAGATATTGACCAAAGGGAAGAAAAGCTGATGGAATTTCATTGACCTATGGCAAACTGCACAGTGTTACACAACCAGATCAATGTCCTCTCTCCTTCTTTTTTTTTCTCCGTTTGCATCTCTCTGGGGGACTTTTAATGCTCAAACTTGCTCTTGTTGGAGTCATGAGGGCGGTGGAGCACCTGAAAATGTTGACAGATGTATGAGAAAATGTTCTCAGGCTCCTCAGGATTGTTGGCTAGAGTGTTTGATCTGCAAGATTGAAGGATGGCGAGCCAAGGTTTCAGCTGCTGTTGTATATTCCTCCTCTGACTTCAGAGGGAATGTAAGAAATAGAGATTCTGTGATGTGGAAGATCCTGCACAGATGCCGCATATGCTTCTCCCGCTCTGAGAGACATTTTGTATTCATGCAGTTGATGCGCTGCCTTTATGTTCTGTGACCAAGGTCAGTGGTTGAAAATATCTGATTAAATCTGTCTGGTTGATTTGTGATTCAGAGTTTTAAGGACACGCGTGCCAGTTCAACATCTCTGACTTACAATAGACACAACAAAGATGATGTCAGGGTTTAATATGTGGTGCAGTTTGAAATATGTCGTGCCTGAAGCTGAGAGCAATAGAGGAATTTGAAGGGCCAGGCTACTGTTTGAGAAACACATTATCATACTGTGGGGAAAAAAAAAAGACTATGTGCTTATTTAACAACAGATGCAGATACAACTGACCAAATTGAAAATGCTTTCATCTGGGAAAATACAACTTAAACAATCAAACAATGTTATCTTTTCACATTAAGACACTGTAGAGCTGCATTAAAGCAGTAAAGGCATTAGGGCTGCAGAAGGTCTCTGCCAAGCCCGTTTTATTTAGTCTAATCTGAGCTGATGTCGGATATCTGCTTTCAGTTTCTTGTTTGATCAGTAACTGTAAATGTTTCACAGCTTTACAGTTTGTTGGACTGGAGTTGAGGTCCAATGTGTGTATGAAGCAAATGCCAAGTCATATCAAGACTTATTGTCATAAGTTGTCATAAGTGTCTCTATCATGCACATACTCACATGCCAGTGGATATATCAGGGAGAAATTTGGGATCCAGTATTTAGCTAAAAAAGAAAACAATGCTGTGCCATCAGCAAGGTATAAAAAGACCCTGTGTATTTGTAACTTGAAATGTATAAAAAAAATACAATAAAATATATTTTTTAACTCATCGGAGAAAAACAAAATCACCTCTCCTTTCACCACAACAAGAAAACAAAAATGTACATTGTGAGGAGCACAGAATAAGAACAGGCTTTAATTAGTTACGTCTGAATTAGTGAAAAGAATGCATTATCATTCTCCAGGTGAGAAGCAATATATCAGCCGTGCAGGTCATTGGATTTCAAGACTCGTGGGTGAGGGGATTTGGTCAATCATGAAACAGCCAATTGATTTTTCCTGTCTTTATTTGCAGAGGTTGGCATGAGGCGGAGGAAATTTCTTTCCCTGAGCATGCTGATTGAATGTAATTTGGTCTTTACACAGCAAACACGCTCACCACCTGTTTTCTATTTTCACAGGCTGACATTTGGGGGAAAGAGATTTTTGTTAAATGTTTGAAATAAGAAAATAACAGTAAACAGTATAGGAAAAAGTTTTGTTTGGCTGGGGATTCGCGTGCTGCTTCTGAGAAGCATTGAGGAGGGAGTGTTAGGAGGAGATTATAAGGAGAAATATTTGAAGTGTGCCAAATGTCAAGTCAAATCAACTCAGGCTTTATTTATGAAGAAACTTTTTTCTAAAGCACTCGGCTGTGTTTCTTTCTGTAATCTCAGAAATTCAGGCAAAACATCCAGGGGTGGATTTAAAAACTTTTGAATGGTGTGGCGTGAGCTGCGGGAGCCGCTGGTAAGACAGTGATAAAAGCTGATTTTTAATAGTTACAATATGCATATCAGTGTAATGAATGTCAAACATGAAATATTCTTATGTGGCTATCAAAAATCTGCTTCTTGTGACACCAAATATCTTAAATTCACGTGCAAATTATTAAACACTGGGCTCATCGTAGCAATCATAATACTTGCAGTCATTTTGCACTTTAGCTTTTTTGTTTTGCACCTCTTTGAAGTCACGTTACATAATGTTGCGGTTGCTTTGCAATAGTTGATGGCCATTTTGCATCTCTTTGTAGTTGCTTTGTTAGTCTGTATAGGTTTTTTTTTTTTTTTTTGCACTGAAGTCAGTAATTACTTCAGTGATTTCAGTTAAAACCACCTTTTGTGGTGATGCTAACATTACACAAGAGTAAAAATGGGTGGAAAATTAAAAGTATTTGCAGTTCTAGAAAGGTTGTGTGAGTCATAAAGACATAAAATACTTAACGGTTCAAAGCTTTCCCACTGTGAGCTGTAAACTTTAATGTACTTGTACAGTAATGACAGTAAACTCAGGAAATGAGAGAATTTATTTTTCTTAAGACATCTCAGGCGGTTTTGTAAATGGGTTCCTCACTGAATGACTAAAAGTTACTTAACAAGAAATAATATGTTCTGTTGTGTGGCAAATTTGTACTGTAAAACAGGTGAAGTGTGTATTTCACCGGGCCCAGATGAATATTTTCAGAATGTACTTGTACGTCTTAAATGTAAAAATAAATAAATAAATGGAATGGCACTATTGATCTTGCCCACTTGAGATCAAATTGGGCTGTAGACTCACTAATCATTTCATAAGGTACACCTTTCTAGTACTTACTTTGACCCCCTTCTGCTTTCAGAGCTGCCTGAATTCTTCATGGCATTGATTAAACAAGGTACAGGAACCATTCCTCAGTAATTTTAATTGACATGACAGCATCATGCAGCTGCTGCAGATTTGTCCACTCCACATCCATGATGAAAATCTTCCACTCCACCACATCCCAAAGGTGCTCTATTGAATTCAGATTGTGACTGTGGAGGCCTTTTGAGTACACTGAATTCACTGTCATGTTCAAGAAACCAGTCTGAGATTATTTGAGCTTTGTGACTGGAAGCAGCCATCAGAAGATGGGTACATTGTAGTCGTAAAGGGATGGACATAGTCAGCAACAATATTCAGGTTGGCTGTGACATTTAAACAATGCTCTGTTCGCACTAAGGGTCCCAAAATGCCAAGAAAATACCCCCGACACCATTACACAACCATCACCAGCCCCAGACTCATCAGACCAGGCAATGTTTCTTCCAGTTTTCTACTGTCCAATGTTGGTGAGCCTGTGTGAATTGTTGCATCAGTTTCCTAATCTTAGCTGAACTGAGCGGCACCCGGTGAGGTCTTCTGCTGCCGTAGCCCATCTGCTTCAGCGTTTCATGTGTTGTACATTCAGAGATATTCCTTTTGCATACCTTGGTTGTAACAAGTGTTTATTTTCGTTACTGCTGCTTTCCTATCAGCTTCAAGCAGTTTGGCCATTCTCCTCTGACCTCTGGTATCAACAAGGCGTTTTTTTCCCCAGAGAACTGCTGCTCTGGGTATTTTTCTGTTTTGGAAAATTGTTTGTAATTCCTAGAGATGTTTGTGTGGGAAAATCCCAGTAGATCAGCAGGTTCTGAAATACCGAAAGACTAACCCATCTGGCACCAACAAGCATTCCACATTCAAAATCACTTAAATCACTCTTCTTCCCACTGACCACGTCTACATGCCTGCATGCAGTGGATTGGTGCCATGTGATTGGCTGATTAGATATTTGCATTACAGAGCAGTTGAACAGGCATACCTAACACAGTGAGTGGTAAGTGTTTGCCATATGCCTATGAATTAAAATCTATTTGACACCCTATTTGAAAACAAGCAATCCCAACTACCTGCCACATTCCTACTCCTATAGGAAGGGGTCGTGTTTCACACCTGATCATCCATCTGGACCCACCTCGCCAAAGAATGAGCCTCTGTTAAATTAGAATATCATTATTCTGTGTTGTTTTTCCGCTGATCGGGAACAGCAGTGTGGTCAGCAGCAGGACTACCCAGGGAAAAGCCAACATCTGGTTTTAATAAGCAGCTCTAGTTGTTTTAATAAAAACACACACACGTAAAATTCACTTATGTTGTAATGCGATACTTTGAATGAACTTGCGTGTCATTTAGCTTTGATTCAAACCATATACAGCATGTTTACAGAGAACATTTCTTGCGTGTCTGGAGAACAAACAGTGTTATTATATCTGCACACTAGAGACCATGTTTTCTTACAAGCAGGGTAACAGTGTGGAATAATTTGAGCGTCAGAAGTGTCCAAATAAGCTCAGCGGTGACGTCAATGACACTATTCCCAGTAACAGAACACATTTGGAGTTATTAGAGTTTTGTTCTGTGGGGATGATCTGGAGACCAGAGTTTAAAAAAGAAAGTCTGCTTGGTATCATAATCCATATGGTTCCTTGCTCCCTATGGACAGACGTGCACATGCACGTAATCCAACAGATACACATGTTTGCATGGAAAATGGTAGATTTCTTTCTGGAGCAAACAAAAACTCATGCAAGCCATGACTCCATCATGCATTTTGCACATACACAGACACACAGGGAGTGAGGACTATCAGTGGGTCCAGTCATGCTTTACCCATGCAGAGGTATCTGTTGGCAGTGGGAGTTATCATTGGCCATGGAGGCTTATTCCTCTGCCAGAAGACACCATGCCAGGAAATGACTGATAACAGTGCACAGCAATGACTGCTGGCTCGCAGCAGCACCACATGTAGAACCTCAACGAGATGAGGGAGAGATGGGAATATATGCACATATATCATACAGCAGAGCACGGGCCCTCCCTCCCCTCATCTTTTTCCTAATGACATGTATATTTACGACCCATTAGCTCTGAAAGGGTAAACAGGATTGAGGAAGCAGCTCACTCAGAGGTAAAACCGCATTTTTCTGATCTAATATCCAAATGTTATTTGTTGCGATGTCAAGCTGCAAAATGAAAACACTCATAGATGTAATAAGCACGGAGGGAAATTGATGATTTGTGTGATCGCCTGAGAAGGAATCATAACTTTGAGTCATAAGCAGTTCTATTTAATTTAGATGATTCAATATATTCACTGTAATGTTGTCATTTATTGCCAAAATCACTTTTTGTTTGGACAGGGAGAATGGGAAGGGTTTTGAAACCTTTTACGTGTCTCGACAGCTGAGGAAGAAGGCCTAAGAGTTTTCTTTTTTCCCACAGGACATGTTCAAGAGACTGAAAAGGGCTTCTTAAGAATTTCCAAAGAGCGACACGAAATAATGACTTGTTCCAGTAAGCAATTTAAAATCTGCAAGAATAAGATGGAATACAGATCAGTCTGTGACAGATGATAAGCGAACATGGAAAAACATGACCCCCCCCCCCAAAAAAATACATAAAATAAGAAGAGGTGTCTTTTTTTAGCCTTTCCAACTGCCGTGGATTAAATAGTCTTTTATCTGAGTGATAAGCTACTATATTTACTCTGTGGACATAGACTGTATATAAAAGATAGACACAGCCAGTGTGAAAAGTGTAAATCATGTTTTCTTTCTAATGACAACTGCAGGGGGCAAATTTGTAAAAAGATATCTGATTGAATAGAAGCCCCTTGAGCTAAGGGTAAACATTTTTCTGATGAGTGTATGGTCTCAGTCTATAGTCTAAAGTTTTATTGAATATAACATCTATCCATCCATTTTCGGCCGCTTTTCCGGGTGGGTTGCAGGGACAGCAGTCTAAGCAGGGATACCCAGACTTCACTCTCCCTGACCACCTCCTCTAGCTCTTCCAGGAGGACACCAAGGCATTCCCAAGCCAGGCAAGATATGCAATCCCTCCAGTGTGCCCTGGATCTGCCCTGGAGTCTTCTCACCTCATTTAGGAGGCATCCCAACAAAATGGCTGAATGCCTCAAAAGCTCCTTTCGATGTTGAGGAGTAGTGGCTATTCTGAGCCCCTCCCGAGTGACCGAGCTTCTCACCCTATCAGGGAAAGACCAGACACACTTCAGAGGACGTTTATTTATACCACTTTAGTCACTACCCACAGCTCGTGGCAATAGGTAAGGATAGGAACGTAGATTGACCAGTAAAGCGACACTTAGCTTTCTCTTCACAACAACAATGTACTGCACCAAACTGTCTGTCAGTCTTCCATTCCACTTTCAGGGTCTTGTTCATACATGAGCAAGACCCTGACATACTTAAACTCCTGCACTTTGGGCCGAGAGTGGACACTCCACCCTTTTCTGTTGGAGAACCATGACCTCTGCCTTGGAGGTGCTAGTTCTCACCCCATTTGCTCCAGTACAAGCTAGAGGTCATGACTTAATGGAGCCAATAAAGCCACATAAAGATCCTGAGACCAAAGCTGAGATGCTTTGCTGATTGGCTGCACCTCAAAATTCTGTCCGTAAAAGTTATGAACAGAATCACTGACAAAGGGTCACAAAAGGCTCCTGGCAGAGTCCAGCTCCCACCAGGAGCGGGTCTGAGTTAGCTGACAAGACGAACCAAACACTCACAATGGGTGTACAGGGACTGAATGGCCTGTAACAATGAGCCAGATGCCCCATATTCCTGAGGAACCCCCAGTAGGATGCCCCAATGAACGCAGTTGAAAACCTTCTCCAAGTCCACAACACAGAAGCAGACTGGTTGGGTGAACTCTCATGCACCCTTGACTGATTTTTTTTTTTTAACAACTTTAAAGCTAACTGTCAGGGAACCAACAGTTGTCTTCATGATCCTTGGTTTATACTTGATGGAGTATCCTTGGCATGCGATGCCTGTCATAGGGTGTGTTCCTGTCAGACAAGCTTTATGAATCAGCAGCTCAGACTTTTGGGAAACAATCCCGTACATTCACAAAACTAACTAAAATAAAATAAAAACATACTGGATCTGTCCTTAGTTTTAGTCTTTGTTAGTTTAGTCATAACCTGCTTTGGTCCATGTTTATTGAGACTCGGGATGCTTACATGACTGTGAGTCCACTGCCTTCAAAAAAAGCATCATTGTTGCATCATAATATCTATTCTGAACATTTTAAATGTGTCCCTAACAAACACCCTCCATGTCATAACCATTAAAACCAAATTCAACTAACACAAACCTGACACAGAGAAGAGCATTTTACAGAGAAGAGAAAAATTTTCATCACAAAACTAAAACTAAAGAACTAACAAAATTAAAAACTAAACTTAAACTAGCAAACGCACTCTGGAAACTAGCGGAAACTAAACTGAATCAAAAACAAACACTGAAAATGAAATAAAAATGAAAACCAATTATATTATCATACATCTGCCCAGTGATATCCAAAGCAGATTCGATTCTCAGATTTGACACAAAAAGAGAGAAGTCGGTGGCGTGGAGGGGACCGTCCCGCGATCTGCAACCCTTGTGGTTATGAAAAGAAGCTGCTGGTGCTTCTAGAGCTGTCAAAAGCTTGACGTTTCAACCATTGTGCCAAAATTATTTTTAAAAAGGTAAATGGACTGATTCCTATATAGCCCTTTTCTACTCAATTTGTGCACCAAAGCAGTTTCTTACCACAAGCCTTATTCACCCAAGTGCTTTTTTTTTCCATGCCTAATAACATTTTTAACTCAACCCAATGGATGCACCAGGGGCAACTTAGCATTCAGTATCTTGCCCGAGGATACTTTCACATGCAGGTTGGAGGAGCGAGAGATCAAATCACCGACCCACTCTGCCACCTGAGCCACGGCCGCTCAGAAGGTGAGTTGAGAGTAAAAGCGAAACCTAAAATCGCATGAATCGTGAGTCTCAAACAGCATATTTTTTTTAAATATAGCACAGTGCCACAGGCTCCCACCTTAAGCTGGGGCTGGGAGAAGTGGGCCACCCAACTCTGATTTTTTTTTCTTTTTGTCTTTTTTTAACGTATTTCATGATGTCCAGCAGTCTGAAATAATGAATTCTATTATACTGACCTCTAGACTGAAGTCAAAGTAAAAGGTTGAGCAATTTTTATTATTCTTTTTTTAAAATATAAATTTGGTTGAAATGTCAGGGCTAACAAAAGCACTGAAGTGTCACGTGAGTGCTTAGCCTTTAATGATGAAATCGACATACAATAACTTTGATTGACTGATGTCTGTGTTGTGGTTGCTTTAATTAAAGTTGATCATCCAGACTGCAAATAGGAGGCCCAGTTTTCTGAGTCTTTTCATTTGCCTGGTATGTCCTGATTTCAAGGTTACCTGGTTTAAAAAGAAGCAACATTATCTCAGTCTGGAAAGCACACCACCTATAAATGCAATGTTTTTTTATATAGTTAAATGAGAAACTCTAAATGGAAAAAGTACTGTCTGTCTTGCATTTTGTTTTGTTTTTTCATTGAGACTCAAATGCTACTTAGCAGTTCCACCTGTCATGCCTCCCATTTATTTGTGTTACACTTGAGTCTCAGAGCTAAGCGTCAGTTTTTACTAAAAATAATTACAGTCCCTGTGAACATAAAAAAAACCCCCAGAAGGGCATTTAACAAAACTTACAGCTATTTTGAAGTTATTTCTGAAACCTCTACTCATCTCCCACTCATCTAGATAAAAGGTTGATAAAAGATTGCTGCGTGATGAAAAATGTTTTTTAAACCAATTTCTAAGCTTTGACTGTATTTCTTGATCCAGGTGGCTGGAATTGGCATATATATATTTTATAATTTCATTTATATTTTAGATATCTTTGGCCATTTTTAGTATAAAATATATTTGAAAGAAACATTTGCTTTGAAATAAAGACCCAATTTAAGAAGCAGGTAAAAAGCTCCCTTATCATAGAAGTAGAAAGGTTATTTTATTTTCACTCTGTGAGTTAGAAAAGTACTTGAAGATTTTGAAAATACCTTCAGACCAGCAGCAATCCTTAAATGACCTTTAAAAATTGAGCTTTTTTGAAATAGCTTTGTGTATATATATCCTTAGGAAATCTAGATGCCTAGTTCAGGAAGTATATGCACATGACGGGCCCAGCCTAAAGCAGAGTTCGCAAGCAGACAATGCATGTGTGTATGTGTGTGTTTGGGTGCATGCATTCCACTGTTCTTGTCAAAAATAGAGAAAGAGTGGGTGCATGTGTTATTTCTGCCGAGTTTCACACACTGAATGGACAAACAATCTATTCCAATTAAAGCAAGCTGCAGCCCTGGAGACTGCAGGAGAAGCTATGCTCCATCAGATCACATCATCCTTTGAAAAACCCTAGAATGGGCGATTGTGATGCAGAGGAAACAGCCCCCTTCAAGAACAACTAGAGTGGGCTGGCCGCGGAAGGGGGGGGGACAGACTGGTTCCAAGTTAGTCTAGAAAGTTCCACGGCAAATAGTGTTGAGGTGGAGGTACTGGAGCAGTGGGATCTGCAGGGAAGAGGGGAAGGCTATTAATCCTGGTCGTGGCCGTGGTTTACCACTCTTACTACATGTGGAGCAAGGAGGCAGATTGATAGTGTGGTGGAGATTAATTAGGTGATGTTAAGGGAAATCTGTGACTGTAAAACTTTAGAGGGCTGCACAGCTGACTAGACTAATGGGGCGTTCATGAACTCTTAATAGATGCTACTCCAATGCTGAATATGAGCAATGCAGGAAGAGAGGCAGCCAGGAAAACTAGGATGACTCTTTGGACAAAGTATTGTCAGCAGAAAGGACCCAAAAAAGCTTCAGAAAACTACTGAGTGCTTCACAGAGCAGGGTTTGTACCTTTCCATAGTGACAATCTCAGACAGAATTATTAACAGTGCTCCAGAAACCCTAAATTATTCCAGTTAATATTTTTTTTAGGGCTGAATGACCATTAAAATAAAGTATTGTTCTCATTCTCAACATGTGCACAGTGGGATATTCCACTCCACCTTTGTTGAAAGTGGAATATTCCAGTTGTGTCCATGAAATCTGATTAGCTCCCTGATGAAGGTTTGTATTCAAAACATGTGCGAGGTTTTCTGAATAAACAAGACCGTGTCGTGAGAATAAAGATATTTTTAAAGGGAACGCTTTTTAAAAAAAAGCATATACATGAATCCTGATAGGACTAAAACACTTTTCCCCCAGTTCGTTAAGCTAAATGACTGTTGTTTAAATGTCCATTCGACACATCGGATTATGGCTGAAAAATGCTGCCTGATATCCTTCATGAACATCAGTTGAATGTCTTATCTGGATTTTTAAAAATCTTTTATCCTCTAATTGACGAGAAAACAAAATGGGGAAAGAGTAAGATCAGGAAAAAGGTGAACTGCAAGGTGGGATTGTGCTCATGACCTCCCACTCACTGCACTGCATACTGTGCAAATCAGTCAACGTGCCCGTAAAGTACACACCAGAGGCTTATATTGGTGACACCTGAAGGGTTGTGACAGTACAGAGACCTGAACAAATAACACATTGTGAAACAGGGATTTAGATAAATGTCATAAGAATGATTTTTATATTTAATAAACGGGTGTCTGTCAGTATTATTCTGTGTATGTGAAGTGGATGTTGTGTGCCTGTCAGATGTCAACCATTTTATAACCAAATAAACTGTAAATCAAATGGTGCATTAAGAAAAACAAACACAGACTTTTGCCCTTTTTGTTGTGATGAATATTGCCTCACCCACTATTTTGTGTGAATTTATCTGCCTCATTACTACCCTGCAATTTTATCCTTAGAACTGCAACCTTTTTTTGGCTGGGGCAACTTGACTGTCACATAAATATTTTTCAGGATAAAGCTTTTTATTAACTTTATCCTGGAAACAGCTTTCAGAACAAAAAGTACCAGTGCACGAATGCAAAAATACGCCAGTAATGAGCCCTGCATTCAAAATTCTACTTAAGATAATGTCCAGAGGTGTCTGCAAACTATCAGAAGTAAAAGCGCCTGACAAACTGATATTCTACTTTGTTAGACTGTTTTTAAGATGATTTCATATACACAGTGTTTAACTAGCAAGTTTTAGTCCAATTGATTTGAGAGGTGATTTGAGGAGTTATTAATAACATTGGAAAGGGAAAAAAAGAACAAAATCATTAGACACAAATTTTTCTTTTTTACTTTGGGTTTTTTTTTGTGAAAGATTGGACAATAAATTCCTGAGAATGTGAGAGATGAAAATTCTCTTTGGTGGAACTGCCAACAATGACCACTGACAGCTCATAGTGTTTTCCTGCACGGGACTACTCGCCAAAAACAAAGACAATGAATTTTATTAGCTCAATTTATGGCTTGTCAGGTTGTGTGAAAGCAGAATTATAAAGCACCAGGATTTGAGAGTAAAGAACAAGCCCCTGTACTTTCCACCAGTAGAGGTTAAAAAAAAACAAACTTAACATTACTTCTGAATATTCTTCCACATGTTTTTTCAGAATGCCCGGTGGAGGTTTAAACAGGTCTATCTGGAAATCTATCTGCATCAGTTCTGCTTCCAACCAGAGCAAGGTGATGCTGACATTGCTGCAGTTTTATTCTTTGTCTTATTCTTAATTTCAAGAATGGCAACAGCATTCCTGCAAGTTCCTGCAGATGTTGCTGCTCACAAGGACCATCCGGAAAGTTGAAGCCTTCAAAACAATGCTACCAGCAGAACGTGCAAGTTCTGCTGTTATTGCTGCACACACTAAATGGCGCGTGCTGATGTCTGATAACCTTACAGCTGAGATCAGACTCCACCTCACACCTCTCCTGTTTGACTCTTTCTGCTCCCCCCCCCCCCCAAGTGCCTGCAGCTAACTTGTTCTGTTAGAAAGCCATAGACAGTCTTACTCAATACTAACACTATGAAAACAGGTTACAGCAATACTATTCTTGCTCTCTGAGGGCAAAGAGAATAAGAGAGAGATGAATATTGCTGTGGTCGGCATTTCAGGGGTAGTGAGGTTAACCTCCTGTCTGCAGAGTCCCAATAAGCCCCTGAGTAAATCTAGGCCACATTCAAATATGAAACAGCTACTGTGGATTTTTGGAGCTTAATGTCTTCGAGACTGCGCTGCTGATGTTTTCAAAGTAGCAATAAGATTTGAATAAATAATGCCATGCCGCTTTTAAAAACTGAGTAAGAAGATCACACCCTTGAGCATAAACAACTTCTCTTTTGATTTCTCGTGGCTCGGATTGTGCTGGAATCCGACTTCACCTGCCTGCCCACTCTCAATTCTCTCCTGCTACGGTAGTCCTAATTTATTAAAGTAAAAGTCAGTGTCCTGAAAATGAATGCAGCTGTTTTTAATTGGAGAATTAAAACATCAAATGAACAGAAATTAGCTTCACCAACAAGACTGANGTGTATCTGCAGGCAGAGAGTGGCCAAACAGGAAACTTAACACAGTTAAGATTAAAAATGATAAGTTGCACAATTGTTTCTTGTGCATGTGACAGCATGTTTAAAATGCTCAAAATGTCTGGGGTATAAATGCATATTCCTTCAGAAAGAAGGATTTAGTAAACCACAAAGCATGCGTGCAGCACACACACACACACACACACACACACACACACACACACACACACATAAACCTGTTAGCTAAGTGGAAATCCTAACTTAACTATTCACCCACCAAGACAAATGGCGCAGGAGACAGATAGATAATGAATGAATAAAAATAAATCGACATGAGGGGGAAAAAAAACATCAGACATGCTAAAAATAAAATACATCTTTATTATGGTATTAATTCTTCACTTAAAAAAACAATAATTACACTAATAATCAGCAATATAGGATGTGCATACAGCATTTATATATTTGACTCTTACATGAGGAAAATCTTGAGTAACAAAGAACAAATACAGTGTGGCGTATGCCTGAAAGTGACTGAAAAAAAAACAAAAAACAATAGCAGCAGGTAAAAGTCCTTCAGAGCACTAAAAATGCAGTTAGATGTTAATAATGTCATATGAAATGAAACAAGAGGGTATGACTAATATTAAACTGCTCAGTACTAATCTGGATGTAACACATTATCACAGTCTACAGTCTGAATGTCATTATCAATGTTATAATAAGTCATCTGCTTTGATCAGAGGAGCTGAACAGCAGTGTGAAGTGTGTAACAGCACAGAAATACAGAGAATGTGTTTAAGAAAAAAACAAGACATGCACTAACAGCATGTCATAAAATGCAGTCTGCCCTGATATTTGGCTGGATCATACTCCTGTAGCAAACACACTGGTACAAAAATAGATTTACTTTAATTTTACATTAGCTTTGACTCTCTGTCTACATTGTTAGTGAGGGGGAAAAACCCCCCCACACAATTTAAGGAGATTATCCCCCAAGAAGCTCTACAACAAACTACTCTGACGTTCATTTCCAGTTGAATGTTCGACCCACCAGCTCAAAGAACTTCTTGTTGGGTTCGTGAAAGAACTGGTAGAGTTTTTGCAGGATGGCAGGAGCCACATGAGGGTGAGCCCTGCCTTTTGAATCATGTAAACACCTCTCTCGCCCGTGGTCTCTCAAACAGTAGAATCCTTTAGTTTTATTGAAGTAAAAATTTGAAGCGTTTATTTGCGATTCCAGCTTTAAGAATCTTTCCACCTTTATCATCTCAGGGAAGGGGTCTCTGATCAACTCGTCCCCATCCACGATATGAATGCTCTCCAGTGGGAAGTACTGTAGCCAGTTTTGCATGTGGACATAGTAAAGGCTGCGATTGAGAGCCTTGTATCCCAGATTGATCTCACCGTCCTTCACCAGCACGGATTCAATGGGCTGGTAGCGCTTGTGTTTCTGGAGACGGTTGTAAAAGACCTGGGTGTAGTCCGAGAGCACCCGCTCTGTGGGGTCTCTGAGAATGAGCAGCAGCTTGATGTCAGGCTTCATCTGATGAATGCGTTTAGGGACTTTGCTGGAGGTGAAGTAGGCCGGCGTCTTCTCAACAGTCACCTGGTCAGGGAAAGCGTACGGCATCTGGCTGAGATACCAAGGCAAGCCCCTCTGAAAGTGACTCTCCCAGTCAAAGAAGTGCACCTCGTTCTGAGCTGCTGCCACTGAGCTGTGCAGGCTGAGCATCTCAATCAATGCCCGTGTTCCTCCCTTCCTCACACCAATAATTATAATATGGGGAAGTTGCTGGAGTGTCCCATTCGGGTGGGTGGTGGTCCCGTTGTCAGCAGGTGATGAGGTTGGAGGTAAAGGTGGCCCCCCATCAGCCACTGGTCTGGAGGGGATTGGGGGGGACTGAATTGCAAAAAGCAGCAGCCCAAGGAGCAAAGCTGCCATGAGTGAGGTCCTGACCCTGGAGGATTTCAGCCTGGCGAAAGCACTAAAACTGTATCCCACATTGAAAGACCAGCTGCTTGAGAACAACGGTCTGATCGAAAATGAAGAAAAAACTGCCTCTTCTCTGCCAGCAGCAGTAACTGCAAGGGAAGACAACAGCTGTGAGTAGACCAATACCAGGTGAAAATCTGGCAGAAAGACAAATATTACTGTTTTATGGCTCAAAGTCCTTTAAAGAAGTTCAAGGAAGCAGCATTTGCCCAATTTAATCCCATCAATGTCATTAAACTTTCTTCTCTGTAATATCCGCAAACCACCAATGATCAACATGTCAAACAGAAAACGTGCAGAATCTGCCCTTATAGCAAACATGTTGTCCTTTATGTAGCCATAACATAATATATACAGTCAACTGGCATAAAAACACCATATTAAATGGCGATTAGCTGAGTTTTATCTGGTTTTAGTCGCTCCAACTACCGATCAGAAATCTATTAATTTATAGATAATAAATACATTAATAAATGTGCGTTAAAGAGGTCAAACAATCTCAGCTTAGATTTTTCTTTTAATGCGACAGAAAACAAATCGAGAAAAACAAAAACAGGTGCGCGTTATTCTCTAAATTAAACGCTGCACATCTAAACGAAGAAAAAAAAAACTAGATATCATGCGGACACGCATTTCAATTTATTTTAAATAATTAATTTATTTGTATGTTATACTTTTCACATCACAGTCAGTCTCGGTATCGTTGCCCTTGCACTGAGTACAAATCCAGGAAGCTCCGTTTGTCTCTTACCTTTTTAACTACAATCGTCCACTCGACAAAGATTTCATTTCGTGCAGCTGGAGGCTCTCCGCTCACAGCGCCGCCGCTTCCACTGGAGCAATTATATAGGATCCACCTCTGTACCGTCTGGGAATTTTCCGAGCGCGCATAAACTTGCATCTGCGCGGGGCACAACTTCACCGGAGCGCCTCCTTTGTGACGAGCTCCGGACCGACGCGATCCTCCCGGTTTTTGAGTGTCAGCTGTTGTGTAGAAGTCTACGCCTACATTACGCCTGCAGGACCACTCCCCCTACTGACTCACGTTGTTGAAATGTTATGGTGTTTGACAGCGGTATCGCCGCTGGTATGTGTGATACTGTATGTGAGCAGGATCTGAAGCAGGTGATCTGTGAATGGGACCTTATGTAGAAATTCGGCCAAAGAGCAAGGCAAAAAGCAATAAAACGCACGGGGAAAACAAAGCTGTAATTGCGCCACAGAGCAGAAAATTGCTCCAATCTTGATGAGTGTTCTAGCTTTGATTAAGGGCTATTTATAAAAAAAGAAAAAAAGAAAAGATAAACACATTCAATTCAAACAGACGGGGATGCTTTACTCAGTAAATTTGTTGCCCATAGAGAGGCTGAGCCTTCTCAGGATTTGGATTGAAAAAGGCTATTCAGCTGAGCCTCCAGGAGTTCCCTCTTCACTGTTGCTTTCAGGGGAAATCAATGAAAGAGACAGGCCAGTTATTCATCCCTGGCATTCTTCTTCTCTTTTGCCCACAATGCATGTGCACCTGTGGGTAGTCACTGAGTCCAAGTTGCACAATCTCACCACCTGTTGAGCTGTNGTCATGTTTAAATCCTTCTCCAAACAGTTCAGCGACAAATCCAACATATCTTTCCAAACCCAATCTGCATTTTTACTGATGTTTAATCAAATCATTGGAGAATTTCACAATTTCCTCTGACTCACCTTTGGATGTACAGTCAGTGTGAGAAAGTTTGAGAGAGCTCAAAGTGCTGATGAGTAAGTGGCACGCCACTAACGTCAAATGCCTTTGCCAGTTTGTGTCATATTTGACCTGCAGAGATGAGAAAGCACTAAGAGTCATTTATGACAGGAAGAAAACCGATCAGTACATCTGTGTATTTTATGTAATTCCTGATTATTAATCAGATATTTCTGCTTTAACTGGATGGTAACTACAGTGCCAGTGCTCTTATCTATTTTGATTATACCCCTAACTCTTTATTAAATGTCTTCCTGCTGAATTATGCTTGTGGGGAAAAAAAAAAAAAGGCCTGCACAGGTTTTCAGTATAAACTCATCCTTCTAAGCACAGATTAGAAACACAGCAGAACAAAGGCTGCATGTGACAGGTGTGGAAAAAGCCACTGTTGTAACTTTGACGTCACTGTGTTTCTTTTGCAATGCTGTCGTCTTTGAAACAAGACAGGACAGATAAAAGGAAATAATCAACTTGGAGGCACATGAGTCCAGTGAATTGGGTAATTTAGGACTGGTTTTTGCTTTCCATCTTTAATGCTAACATAACTGTTTCCCATGCTGACATTATGCCTTAAGCATGAAAAGATTAAGGGCCTTGCTGCTGAATAGGGATGTTACAGATTTTACCCATGTTTGGGAAAATTTTCTGCTGTGTGGGCTATTCAAGTGAAAGGCATCGCACACATAAAGCTCTACTGTATGTAGACTGAGGGGCAATAGCAGCAGAAGGTTTAGTGCCACAACAAATGCTCAACTCTGCTTCTTAAATACATCCTTTCTTTATAAAGAACACAAACACGTGTGCGCCGCTATTCCAGCATGTAAAGTCTAAGTGCTGATACAGCCAAGAGTTTCCCCACATTGATTTTTAGACGCAGTTTAGTAATCCTCTGGATCTGCCCTCGGCTCTCCTGAAAAAGTGTGAATTCAGCGGAGTCGTACAATATAATCCTGCCTCGAGGATCATCAGAGGCTACAGACCATATTAGCATGACAATAGTACATATTCACACGAGAGCATAAACACCCTCAGAGCCACCTCAGTGACTTCCCTGAACCTCAGCTCACAACAGTGTAGCAGGATGACAAAAATACCACATCAGAAGAAGTCCTGCACTTACGTTTGAGTAAAAAGACCACGAGTATTACTTGTAAAATGCACTTAAAGAATCAAAATGTAACAACAAAAACAGTTTCATCATATTGGTTTAGCTCATGGAACAAGTTACATCTATATACTGTTCAGTTATTGAATCTTTAAATGTACTTTTTTATTTATTTTTTATTTTTGCTGACCTGAATCGGTTGTTTTGTATATGAAATGAAGCAGCTTAAAATGGAAGCGTTCAGTCAAAAGATCCTCACAATTGTCTGATAGTGCATGTTTTATATTTAAAGACTTGAAACAAGAATCAAACAGGAATCTTGGGGGGGGTGTTTGTGTGTGTGGTGGTGCTAGGAAGGGTTGGGGGTGGGGGCCCAGGAAACAGACTGCACTTCAATCAAAAGATCCATGGCTCCTCCAGTCCACATATTGACGTGTCCTTGGTTTGAGTGGTCACTAAGCCCAGAAAAATGCCATATAAAAACAGCCCATTCAATAAGGTGGAGAAAATCGCAGAGGAATTAAGTGTTGCATTTCACAAACGGCACACTTTCACTCCTGATGTTATTCTTGCAGTGTTGCTACATGATCAGCATGCCTGAAAACATTTTCTTTTGCGATCGTGCCAACTGTGTGGGGCATAAAAACAGGTCTGGCTCTCGTAGGCTTAACAGATTCCAGACTTTTATGGGTAAATATGCGACGTGCATGCGCCGAACGTTTCCTGACTGATGAAAATTTATCCCGAAGATATAAAGTTATTCTTAAGTTTTACCTACCCACACGAGACAGTATTAAACACGGCAATGCCACTGCTGCCATATGATTTGCATGGAATCATTTTGACATTTTGTGCATCGCTCTTTTAAAGAAAAAGGAAAAGGAGTTTCTTTAATTAACACAGAATTTTAATTGAATTCTGATTCAATTTATTGCTGGACAGCAAATCATGGAGGAACAGAGCTGTGCTTGTGAGAGTTTATGACTTAAATATGTTCTGTTTAGAAAATTATCACTGATTATCTCTTCTAATGGACACAGATGTAGAGTGTCAGTACTCCTACAGGCTCTGTAAGTGATGAAACATTACACTATTTACTTTATGATCAAGTTATAATACATTATAGCTGTGCCCCCAGGGTACAAATGGTAATGCTGTTTGGCTTGGATTGCTCCGGTGATTATTTTTATACTGCAGAGGAAATGAGAATATTTTTAAATGCTCATTTAATTATTTCTTCTTGTATAATTTGTGAAGTGGAAATTCATTTGCTGTACAGTATCTTTGTTCTTTGTCATTCTAAACACCTGAGGAGCGACAACAGTTATATCCCCACTCAGTGGCTATTATTTTCTATTGTCTGATTGCATAGTTTTAATTCTATATGCTGTGAATCATAACACACACACACACACACACACACACACACACACACACAC
>JASGAU010348069.1:0-12938 GCA_030220045.1 Australoheros facetus
CCATCAGGATGTGTGGCCTCAGGTCTTCTGAGCTCCTAGTGGGCTGTGGATGGCCTGGGTCCCCTGGGTCCTTTCCTATTTGCCTCTGGATCGCGGGGGGTATGGTTGCAGTTCTTACCCTCATTGAGTACATTCCATGACAGAGGCGCATACACACATTACTGCAAACAGCAAAATTGTGTGTATGTGTGTATATGTAAATGCATTTGTATAGACATGTGAATGTGTGTATGTATGTATATCTTTGAGTATTTTTCTTTCCTTTTTCCCCTTTGTCCCCCCCGTTTTTTTTTTTTTGGGGGGGGGGGTTCTTTTTTTTCCCCTCTTCTCTATCCCTTTCCTTATTGCCTGTCAGGCCTGGCATAAATAACTAAATAAAAAATAAAAATACAAACATTAACAAGAATAGCCAATAGAAAACTTATAGAGCTGTTCTTGTAAAAGCAAATATGTTTGGTACATCATTGCATTCGGATCATTGTTCCGATTGCTGAAACAACCAGACATGACAGGCTTAAAAAAAAAAAAAAGTTCTGAGACTCATCCTGTCGTACATGAACAGAGCAGCGCACAGTCATGTGCATACAATAGGGACCAGCAGCAGCACTTCAGGATTCCACTTAAACTTTTTGGCAATCGGCTCATTTCACTTGAGTTTTTTTTAATACTTGTAGATGCACATGTGTAATTTGTTCCAATTATCAGAAGCAGGCCACCTTCCTGTTTAGGATCACCAGTGGTAATGAGTTGAGTCTATGGATACGACACAAGAGATCAAACAGTAGCCTTAGCAGTGGAAGGAATCAATGTCTCCAAGGCTGAAGAAGACGTGTATTTGTGTACTAGCCATTCACTACCTGGGATTGGACTTTCCGATAGAAGTCGTATGCTGTACACAAGTTTTTGGCCACACTGCTGACCAGTAGCATCCACCACGCACCATACAGTAGTTGGTGCAAGGCGTAGCAACTAAAAAGACTTTGAGGAAGCATTCTAAATGATGCTAGGGTGCTGGGAGTTGTGTGTTAATGCCCAAGGTGACCACTTTGAAGGAAACTGCAGCTAAACTGAGCTACAGTTTTTGCTTTTTCTAGGCACAGTCACTGACTTTTTTTGATTGGTGTTTTGCAGCCTGGGAATCCACTGACTAGCCTAATTAAAGATACTCACATGGTTATTTGCTGTTCTCACATACAGTCTATGCACATGTAACGGAGCTAAGAATGCACCACAATATTATTTCATTTCCTCTCCAATGTTTGTATTTTATTTTTCAATATATGTGAATTTTATCATTTATTCATCTTATTTTGAAAACCCAGAAGTGCGCTATGCTCTTTTGAGCACATGAGCGAATGTTATTTTGGGTCGCTTTACTTCCTCCCTCACAACACTGTACTAACTGCTGAAGGTAAGTTTTGTTGGCACTATTATGTTTTTTTTACTAATTCAATGTACTAACTTCATTGTCACACTGATGTATGTTGTCAAGAAAATGTTTTAAGATGTATTTGTACCATTTTGATTACTTTAGTGGGCTGATATGAATTTTAAAGACATTTTTATTCAGCTGAATGGTGCAAATAGCATGGCGTGGCTATCACTGCACTGCTACAGTAATAGAGCGGACATTTTATAGTGTCATTTTATTTTTATAGGGAGCCAGTGATTGGTGTATGTAAAGACACTACAGTGCTGTTTTTTGTGTCTATCATAGAATTAAAAGTGGTCAACTCCACTCCTGAGTCTTGTTATTTGTACATGGGTGGATGAAGAGTTCACACCCATTACACATAGCTGTGCAGACCATCGCCAACATGTTATAGCTGTGTACTGTCACCAGAGGACAGTGTCAAAAATATGTGAAACAGGTGGTCTGTGGGCTACATTTGTTCCTGTTGCTCCTTCTATAGCCTGCCACAGAGACAACAAAAAATTACAACATACGAGTTTCATTAAGTGAAACTGAGCATTAAAAGCAATAAAAAAAAAAAAAAACACTCTTTGGTGCGCCCACTGCCTGTGCTTCTCTTTACTCTCAACTTTGCTGTCACTTCCTTTCCTGTACAGGCAAACTTTTCAACCAATCAGAATTTGACAGATGCAATTTGCCTTTATTGGGCTATGCAATGTTGGTATTTTTTAAGGGCCGCACACAAGGACATCTGCATGGGCTAAATGCTGTACCTCAAATCCTTCACTCTACATAGACAAATAGAAATGCAAACTGATACAAATGTGGTACCATTATTTCAGCTTTACCCTTCTTTGCGCTCCACACAAACACAGTTGGTCAGTAGATCTTGGATTAACAAAAATCTTGTTTCTTCCCTTCATATGAAGACATCTGCTTATAGCAAAGTTTGGGAACAGTGATGTTTTGGTCCATGGGTTAGGAAGTAGCACACTATCTCCTGGTTTTTCCCCACCCCTACCAGTCACTGCAGATGGCAGCCCTTGCTGAGCCTGGATATGGTTTCTTCCTGTTAGACAGGAGTTTATTCACATTGCTGTCATCAAGTGCTTACTTGCACTGAATGATTGGTTGTCTCTTCAGTTTTCAAAACCCTACTATGAATCTGAGCTATATAAGTAAAACTGAATTGTTTTTTTTGTCTTCTTTTTTTTTTTCAGTGCACCCCAGAGGTTTATTAATAATATTACCCAGAAGAAAAGCAATAAATATTTGAAGAATTCAAACATTAAAGTGAGGGACAAACACAGCAGAATTATCTGTGCTTTCAATCTCAGCTTTGTTTACCTGTGCATGTGCATGTGCAGCATGCATGTGAATGGTGACTACGGCACGCCGTGATAAGATCACAAGCGAGTGTTCCAGAAAAAGCGCGAGTATTTTCGGCAGGAATATGGGGGTATGCGAATGTGGAATGGTAAAGAGCTAGTGAGTGCAGATGTGTGAAAACCACTGAGTGTTTGTGGTGTCAGAGTGCAGACACAGTGTCCACAGTGTATTCAGGGAAAGTCTGATGCAGGCAGGGAGGCAGACCCTGTTCTCCTGAAGCACTTCTATGTTTTATTTATCAGGGGTGGCAAAGCAAGCGGTGTGTTTAACTCAACAACAACCGCAAGAGCAGCAGAAATCTCAGCAAGCCTTTTTTTTTTCTCCCCTCAGCCTCCAATGAGCGGTGAACTTTTGTTTAACAAAGTAATGTGCTAGAAAATGTCTGTCTTGTGATTTATTTCCCTCAATAAGCTGCCAGCAGTTTAGCGGCAGCTGCTGTGGCATAACCTCTGCCACAGAAAACCCAAAGAAAAGGGGCTAAATTGCAAAGGTTCTTAAAGAAATAACACTGTTCGCACAAAGTTCAGGATTTTATATGATTCATTTAGGCTTTAAATGATTATGAATGATTAATTTAGGTTTTAAAGTCTGCAAACAAGTTAATATCAGTGTCAAGATTGTAGAAGATGTTACACCAAATGCAATCATGAACTAATTCTATTGCTATATGTTTACTAAGATCTAATGACAATTACACCACTGAATGTGATTATTAACCCTATCATCCAGGTTATTAACTTCTTCTCTGATAGCCGCCAAAACAGATATCCCAACTTGCGTGGAAGAAAGAAGTCATTTACTTTATAATTAAAGGCAATTAGTGAATCAATTACACCTCGATCAAACCTGATGGAAAAGAAAACAAAATGGCATGAGCTGTGATGAGCTGTATTTGCAGATAGACACTGTTATTGTCCCATCAAACACGAACCTCGATAATTGAACTCGAGGTTAAAAAAAAATCAATTTCCTATCATGGATTGTCATACCCCCACCCCCCGCCCCATGGCCATGCCAGCATAGCGCCTATTTTTCAAAAACTTCCCTGCCAAGAAGCACATGATGCTGTCTTAAAATAAGCTTGTCGATATTTGTCACTTTCAGGCCTTCAAATGTCAATGGCAATGCAGCCAGGAGAGACGTATGCCACGCTACAGATACGAGCCATGATAAATAATTCCAGTCACTGGAGAAAAATAAAAATAGCCCTTGAGTTTTGGTCTGCTCGTCCCATTCTCCTCACATTCCAGTTGAATTAGATTCCAGTTTCACCCTTTTAAAATATGACATTTTAATGATACAGTCTTGAGCCATAACAATCCTTGTTATTAACATCTTAAAAATTCTCCGTCTTTCTATTAGTGAGATTAAAACTAAAGCATAAATGCAGTCAGTGCAATTTTCCCTGATGACAGCTACTTAAAAACTGTCCTCATCTATGTTGTTTGATGCAGTGCAGTAATGGGAAATGGAATAATGAAAAATGCATTTTTTGTCTGCTAACCCAGACTCTACGGTGAAGACAAATAATAGTGCCTGTTGGTCTTCATGTTTTTTGTTTAAATCAGCCCTTGTGCAGCCTCAGGCTGTGATGCCATTTGTTGGAAATAAGAACAAATATTTAGCTTCTTCTGCAGCGCCAAACTGTAACTCTATGGAAAATAGTTGTGGAAATATTTATATTTAGAGTTAAAAGCACAGAGGCAAACCTCTGCTGATGAAAATCACCTCTATTTTTATATATAGTGTTCATGAAAAGTGAGGTACGTTGATGCAGTTGTTAGAGACGTCACCTCACAGCAAGAAAGTTCTGGGTTCAAACCTTGTTGTCAGACCAAGGCCTTTCTGTGTGGCTTTTGCACGTTCTCCCTGTGGCTGCAAGGGTTTCCTCTGGGTGCTCCAGCTTCCTCACACAGTCTGAAGACATGCTCGTTTGGTTAGCAGGTGATTCTTAATTTGGCCGTAGGCGTGAATGTGAGAGTATGTGGTTGTCTGTCTGTGTTAGCACTGTGATGGCCTGGCGGCCTGTCCGGGGGTGTACACCGCCCCTCGCCCTGTGATAGCTGGGACAGGCTCCAGCCCCCCTGCAATCCTAATTTAAGATAAGCGGTTAAGGAAATAGATGGAATATGATAATAATATTAATCAACATTAATAATAATCGCCAACAGGAAAATTACCATCTGTGCAACAATGCTTACTTAAAGCAGCATTTTTTTCTGTGTCTGACACAATACAGTATAAAATCCAGGGGGCATTATTACAGGAAAGAGGCGGAAATAAGAGTGCGCTCTTATTTTCATTTGTTTTCATTTCATACTGGATAACCTCACCTCTAAGGACCTCAAGCTGTTATTTAAGGTGAGTCTATTATGTTAGAAAAAATAATAATACCTGGTTCAGATCTAAAGGGAAATTCATTAAAAATGAAAAGCTGTATTGTTCATTGTAATGCACTCGCTATTTAGAGCATGTCACGACATATACTGACACACTTTAATAATGTCAGTTACTCGGTAACATCTGAGTCACTGCCAGTGTTATGACTCTTGTCCTCCGGTGCTCTATTTGACTAAGGGTTGGGAGCATAGTTTTATATATTATTGTGCAAAATATCTGGAAACTACAGATTTCAGGTAAATGGAGTTTAGTAGACTGCGCGAGTGCTTACAAATAAATGTGTTTCCTTTTTTTTTGCACTGCATGTAACATGATTCTAAGACACTCGTCCGTCACTATTTCAGGAAAAGCATACAGCAAGTTAATCATTTAGTGCTCAGGATATGGGATTCCATTCATTGCTAAATAAAAAAAAGATGTAATTTTTCATGCTTGAGCAAAGATGCTTTATTATTTGCTGTTTATGTTGACAGCGTGTCCTTGTATACAAGGAAACTCTGCAGACCTAAGTGCTTTGGGCTGATATGTTATGTTTTTTTGGTTTTGGTTTTTTTACTTAGAGTTCTGAAACAGAGATATCAAGTGCTGCGAGTGATAAAGTGATAAAATAATATGTTTTTGAAGGTGCTTGTGAAGTGGATAGACTCACATCATCAACAGACGGTCTCATGCTAGGCAACAAGCTGCTCAAAGTTGCCTGGGTGGGAGTTAATGATTATTTGCTTTTCCAACAGCTTTTGCTGATATGCCAAAAGCTCTTCATAGAGTTTCAAGTAACAGATACAAGAGAAAATGAACGCTGTGGCTACCGGTCACCATATGCTACTGTACTGAATGCGGCTGTTCAGTTCACCTGCCATTTTTGTGTTTGTTCTTTTTGCTTTTCTCTCAGCCTGTGATGATTCATGTTGCTAAGAACATACATATAAAAGTCTCAAATGCTTTTTTAAAAAAAAAAGGTCTTTTTTTTTTTCCTCGTTTCTGTCCTTTGCAATGGAGGGTCAGGCTGTGCAGGTTCACGCTTTCCACTTAGTGCTCGTCTTTTCCAGCAGGAGTAACATATTGGATGGCTTGGATTGAGGTAATACTGACATTGAGGTCAGAAAAGAGCTAAAGACCTCTTCTTTGGGTTTGCTCATTACTATTTTTTTTCACCTTGTTAGCCTTAACACATGGCCAAAGCTCTGTTAGCAAGACCACACTACTCTGATCAGTCTCTGTGGATAGTCTAAGAAGAAGCCATGCGTGGCAGGCAAACAAGGAGCAGAAGAGAAACACCAAGTTTTTTTTTTTTTTTTTTTTGGAGGGAAGTTAGCGCTTTCAGGCATTTTACCCATCACAGGAATGTGAAATAATTGGCGAAGGGTACGAAGATTGTTACACTGCTTCAGCTCCTCATCACTCGGCCTTGTTAGATCCCTCACACCAGTGGCGGGTGTAGAAAATGTAAGAATCCTTCAACACCGAGCCAGAGAAATGTAATAAGGGTTCTTATTCACTCTCAATGTTGGGTGTTTAGAGTCACTTGGTGTGACACAAGTGAATTTTATATTTGGGCCAGACAGAGAAATGTGGATTCAAACTGGCTATGAATGACACTAGATAAGCTATAGAAATGATCAAAAGCTGTTTGTTTCTGGTGTTGTTGATGATGCATATTGGCCTCTTCTAACAATGCTCTGCATGTATGCAGGAAATTGCATTGTAGCTCACTGATATAATAGGGTATTTACATAGCTTTTTACAGTTTCTGGTGTGATTTATGTAATAGTGTGCTGATAAAATGATTGAAGCATATTGTGCTGGCATACATGCTTTCAACATTACTACTACTACAACATTACTAACAATCTTAGATTTAGGGCTGAACAACATTCAGGTTTCATGTCATACTTTAATGTGACATTTAAAGAGACTGCTCATATTCACACTGCACTAACTACACGTTTAATGTTTGCATGATATCTTGTGCGAAAGCCACTCAAACATTAAAACAAGTTTTAATCAACTGCATGTTTGGGCAAGAGTATAGCAAGAAAGCAGTGGGGGGAAAAATCAATAAAACAAGATGATCTCTGTGTAAAATCATTCATAAAGATTGTGTGTTTACTGAACTATTGATTGCCTGAATGATTCTATACTTCGCTTGCTTAAATGACCTGGGTTATTTTGAATTCCAGTGAGGTGTGTCAGTGGAGGTTATTTCTGAGGTGTGGGATGTTTAAGTCATGCAACAAACAATTATACAGTAGATAGTGTCGAATAAACCTACTCATGTTCATACATAAAGATGTATATGGCTGAGCAGCTTTAGTTGTAAGCCACTAATAGTCTATCAAACCATTTTCTTCTGCTTATCCAGTTCAGGGTCATTGGGGTGGGGTGGGGTGGGGCTGGATCCTATCCCAGCTACCATAGGGCAAGAGGCGGGGTACAGGACAGGTGGCCAGTCTGTCACATTGCTAACACAGAGAGACAGACGCTCACATTCACACCACTAACGGTGGCAAATGAGACAAAAGATCTACAAAGACACGGTAAAATAAAGAGACATGAAAAACAGATAAAACATGAGATGATAGTTGATGAGGACTTAGTGTGGGCTGAAAATGTTGTAAGACTGAATCACCAGTTATTTTTTCCATTTCATTCAGCCTGACATTTTTCATTTATGACATATCAATTCCCAGAAAGATACATAGTCACAACTGCAACACAGTCTGCGTAAAAGAAGTGCAGATGGAGCAGTCTTGAGGAAAGAAGATGTAGAACAACTGCTGCAACTTTCACTTTTCCAATGGAAATGTTACATAGAGGCACGACTAGATATCAGGTGCAGCATTCATTTGGACAGATCAGCTGATCTAAATATCAGCCCACAATAGCTAATGGCTCAGTTGCAGCAAATCTGCAAGCCAATTTGCAACCCACCTCCACTCCAGCTCTTCCTTTTTATACTCGGTCTAACTTAATCAGGGTCATGTATGTTGTTATTGAAGTCTGTTCTGTTCTGTGCTGGGGTCTTATTGTTGTATGCTCACGGCATGGCAGGAAAGCCCCAGAACAGAGCCAAACCCCACCAATCCCCTAGAACTCAAAAACGACATTAATAGTCAAGCCTAAAAAATGCAATGCATTGTAGATAGAGAGTTAAATGCAAGCAAAGCAAGTAATCTCACATTTAATTTGAGAAACAGAGACAAATCTGAAAAATAATGAGGTCTGTAAGATGGTTTGAGAGAAGAGCAACTACCTGCTGTCAGGATTTTCAGTTATGCGAAGTTTTGACTGCATGCATAACTCTGTTACGTTTCTGTAATGGCTCCTGAGTGAGCGGCTGGTGAAACATATCAAATCCACCCAGCATATCTTCTCCCCGGGTGCTCATCTGAAAAAATGCAATAAATCTGTGGGGTAAAGGGCATGGTTCATCAGATGTCCCCCAGCAACGCTGCAAACGCCTCCCCA
Organism: Australoheros facetus; assembly: GCA_030220045.1. Lineage (NCBI taxonomy): Eukaryota > Metazoa > Chordata > Actinopteri > Cichliformes > Cichlidae > Australoheros > Australoheros facetus. The sequence continues at coordinate 8,672 of JASGAU010348069.1, forward strand.
CATGCTTTATATGTCTTTCAAGTTTCTGTCCCTCTGCTAGTTGCATCTCATTAAAGTAACAAGTTTACCCTTGATGATCATGTGCACCATCACACACCTAACCTTTAAGTTTTTTTTTTTTTTAATTCATTTCACAGCTTGTTTTGGCTGTGGACCCTCCTTAATTAACTTCAATCTTATGAATGTGGAATTTCAATGTGGCTTAGATCATGTCTGCCTCTCTTTTTTTTCGCCCATTGTGAATCAGGGCCTGAGATGTGGAGGGAGCAATGATAATTATGATAAGTGATTTGTGCCCACTCATGCTACTCCTCGAGGTAAGCCTCTTTGATGTCCTTTGCTTAGGTGCCTCGCTTGTTTTGCTCTGCTAAGCTTGCGTTCTCATAAAGACACCGCTTATTGCTCTAATAGTGCTACTTTTAATCTCAGGGGAATGGCCCTTTGTTGTTTTTTTTTAAAAAACCAATTGGTGTTTTACTTTGAATTGGACTGTTTTAGGGAAAAGCCACTTGTTCCAAACTCTGCAGCTGAACTTCTGTATTTAGTTGGTTTGCCTACAATTGCAGAAATACGTGGAGGGTTTGGGGACAGTGAGAGTAGCAGCACCAGCCACCAGGCGGCCAGCCTAATGGCTATACACTCTGCCACCCAGCCCTTCACTTCTCCTCCTCAGTTTTAAAAAGAGGCTGACGGGCATGCATTTGATATGTTAAAGGTAGATGGCTGAAGAGTGCTGAGTTTGCATAGTACTCTAAAGATAGAGGGGGATATATGGAGGTAGAGAGAAAGGGAGGGGAGGTGGTAAAGAGATGCTGAACTCTCCCTCTCGTCTCCTGGAAGCAGGCCAAGTGTGGGCCTTCAGAAGGCTTGTTAATGATGCAGTGTTGCCAAGTGGCAGATTTTTAAAAGCTGCTTGCCATAAATCTTGCTCTCTATCTGAGCGTACATGTCAGCACAGGCACTGACAGGTGCCATGTGGCGACAAGTGCCATCGTCAACACCCATCTCCCTCATATTACCCTGTCCTCTGTCCCCCCCAATCCCCCATCCCCCTCCCTGAGTATCACACTCCAGTGGAAAAGTATAAATAACACCTTGAGATACTGTAGGAGCGCTGGAACAGTGCAGAATTTGTCTCCAGGTCTTCTAATAATGAAAAGTTTTCGAAGTGTCCCTCAAATTTGGCAGCAATTTCCTTCTCTGCTCAGGTGTCAGCAATGAGGTGTGTGTTGGAATGCAGTGAGCATGTTTGTCCGAATGAGCGCATGAATAATCCATCTGTGTTGTGTGCATGTGTTTCCGAAAAGAGCCCGAGGTACAACCAGTTCCTGCCCTCCTGGGGAAAACGATCAAGTTTGGGAGAGCCATCAAGTTTTGCAGTACACTGAGCAGCTCAGTCAATATTTCTTCAGTTAGTGGGAGTGACTCACACAGGTTTACTTTCTGGAGCATTATATTTTAAGCTGGCAGAAAAACTGATGTACCCTCTCACCGCAATACAGTTTTTTTTTTGTTTTTGCTATTATAATTTTGCAAGCACCATAACGACTCCTCATCTTACAAGGAAGAAAATGAGCATGTGACTCTGTCTACTCTTGAGCAAGTAAATACATTGTCATTTTTAGCCTGTTACTGTGGATGTTTGGTCAGTCTTCAATAATAAATGTATTTAAAGGAAAAACTGTCTTTAAATTTTCATAGAATATGGTATGTGTTCACATGAAATCAAAACTCTTATTGAAACAAATACATGGGCATTCAATTCAGTGCATTGATGTTGCTTGATCTGGTGCTTATAATGTCTAATCTTAGCCAGAGTTAATTGGATATTACTGTGCCACATCTTCACAGAAGCAACTTTGTGCCTCCTCTAACAAAAATGCTGTGCCTAAAAAAGGCATACTTCTGTACTTCTCTTACCACTTTACTCCATTTAATCTATATAGCACACTTCAAGCAACAGTAGTTGACCCAAAGTGTTTTCCAGGCAAACACATTTATATTCTAGAGGGATATACAGTGAAGGACGTTTAATGTAGCCAGGCTTTCTTTCTTTAGCTGGCTTGAAAAAAAACCTAAAAGCCCAGTGGAAGATAGCGGGTATCACAAAACTAGAAGTTAATGCTGCAGAATTTCATTAATCCTGAGATTTAGTGATGAGAATGGTAAAATAAACATTTGAATTTGATTGAATATATTTATTTTAATGCTGAGTGTGCTTTCAGTGCAGCTGTTTCTTTCTAATGTGATGGCTGCAGATTAGAGCTCTCAAACTTTAAACTAGATACATTTAAACATTTAAAGGTTACTATCCAATAGCCTAATAAATGAGTCATGGAAATCACTTTAGTTTGTTGCCAGATCAAAGTGAAATTAATTTGATTGAATAAATATTCTTGGTGATACATTTCTAGTCTAATCTAAACTTCTAATTTGTGTTCTAGTAGCTGCAATACTAGTAGTGTAAAAGAGTTTTAACATCGGATTAGAACCAGTTATAAATATGTATAAATTTAGCACGAAAAGTAATTAAATTTGTGTTCGGTTACTGCTTTGTTGTAACAATACTTCTTGACAATAAATCTTATACCAGTAGAAAGCAGAAAGCCTTAAATGGTACTACAGTATGTTTGTAAGAAAAATGCATTTGTGGGTTGAGCAGCAGAGTTGAGTATGTGGGCTGTGCCCATGAAAAACTTACCAATGCCAAACAGGTTATTCTGCTGTTGATTCTATTGTACCCCAGGTGGTGACAATCACACTACTGAGCGTTTCAGTAGTGTGTGTGTGTGAGCGTTTCAGTAGTGTGTGTGTGAGAGCGTTTCAGTAGTGTTAGTGTGAGCGTTTCAGTAGTGTTAGTGAGAGCGTTTCAGTAGTGTGTGTGTGTGAGAGCGTTTCAGTAGTGTTAGTGTGAGCGTTTCAGTAGTGTTAGTGTGAGCGTTTCAGTAGTGTTAGTGTGAGCGTTTCAGTAGTGTTAGTGTGAGCGTTTCAGTAGTGTTAGTGAGAGCGTTTCAGTAATAATGTCCCTAACAGCCCCTCATAGGATGCAATGGCCTGCCTGCAGTCCTGACCTCGACCTCACTGATCACTGGTGGGATCAGCATGCTGTTCATACCAGAGTGACCAACACAGCCACACTGGCTGACTTGCGAGAAATACTGGTTGAAGAATGGGATGCCATCCCACAGCAGTGTGTGACCAAACTGGTGACCAGCATTAGGAGGTGCCAGGCTGTTGTTCCGTGTGTGTGTGCTTCTTTCACATGCTACTGCAGCCCCTTTTTGTTAAATGAATAATTTGTTAAATGGCCAATATGTCTTGTTTCTTCATACTTCAATCATCCAATCCGATAAAAAACACCAAACAAGAGTCAATAGCAGAATAAGCTGTTTGGCAGTGGCAGAGAAGATTTGGCAAGTTTTTAGTGGCACAATTTAAGGGGAAATGAACAGGCTTTCCAATGGTATAAGATTTATTGCCAAGAAGAAGCATTGTTACAACAAAGAAATAATAGCTTATTTTTTGTGCTAAGTTCATATATATATATATATATATATATATATATATATATATATATCACCAACTAAATACATGCAAATTCCAGTGAGAATGCAATTCACAGTTTGCACTGCTGTGACTTTAAGGCTGGGATACATTCAGTGGTTTTAGTGAGGTGCGTCTCTACATTTTCCTTATATATAAAACATATTTTCTTAACAAAGAATCAATAAGTACAGAGAATCTATGATCCTTACGACATCATGTAAAAAAATAAAAGAAAATGTTAAAACATAGCACTTCCAACTGATTTCAAGCCAAAAATCTGAACATAACCTGCTCAGACCAGGTTATATGTTATTAGTTACCACAGTGATTTAACCAGGTGAAAGGAGAGCAACCTTTGTGACACAGAAAACTCTGACTTTAAGCTCAAAATAGCTTAAAGCTTAATATCATCCTTTAATATCATCACATATCTTTGCCGACATGTTTGTGCAAGCGCACTTTGCATTATTGTAATTACGCAACAGTTTGTCCTTGTAATGTATACAGCGTTGCTTATACATGTATGTTACAGACTGTCAGTGAACGCACCGAGAGAGACGGTGACGCACTCGTGTGCACAGACTGTGAGAGAGCGGATAGCATGCAGGAACAGAGGGCAGACAGGTCTATTTTGTATGTGAGCATCTCCTACGACTGAACAATAAAGCGGCATTTGATTCCCTACCAGCACAAGTATTCCTTTAAGCGTGCAAACATCACA
>JASGAU010348070.1:0-20030 GCA_030220045.1 Australoheros facetus
GCTGTGTGACCATCACAGTATCCTGCTCGTCTCCGCTGGCAGCCCCTCCCCTACCCACCCTAGTGCTCTCCAGGCTTTAAATGTGCTGCTGCTTTGCTGAAGTGTTTTTTGGAACCTCGTAAGTTGTTCATAATGAACACAGTACGAGATGATTTTTTTGAACCTACCTGTCCCAGTGTATCTCTTTCTGTTTTCCTGCTAAAGGTAGCGCCGGTAAAACGGCTGCATGACCTCAGACACCTGTCCCCCCTGTTTGTGTTTGTCTCTGTGTTTGTATTTCTTGGATGGGTGTTCTGTTAACTGTAATTTCCCCGTTGTGGGACTAAAAAGGTATTCGTATTCGTAATAATAATAATATTGTGCCTTTGAACAGCAAATGATGAAAGTGTTAGAGGCAAGGAGAAGAAAAATATGAACAAAAAAGCTATTGTGATCTATCTATCATAACATGGCATGACACAAATGTTTCCTATTGTCATAATGGACCAAAGCTAATATTCTGAGTGCAGGCAGCAGACTTGTGGGCCAAGACTTCTTGTTCTGTGTGCTGGTCACTGTTTATGAATGCAAAAAACCCAAACTAAAATAAAATAAACAATCCCATCAAACCACAGCTACTCATTTTGGGATTTCACAAAAAAAAATGTCCTTTGCCTACAGATTGTTCATTTTCATATGAAAACGTCTGATTGAAGACAACTTTTATGTTTTGAGGTGGTTAAAAGTGAGGATCTTAGATCTTAGTGACTGCATCCCTGTCTGTCTGTTTGTCTGACAGGTGCTCGTCCAAAGCGGCCACATTCCCATTGTGTGTCTTGAGTGTGTGTCGTGTAAGGCCCAGTCCATTTATGAGGTCAGCCACAACTCGTATGTCTACCTCAGAGGAACCTGCACCAACTGCGAGGGCTTTCTTCGAGCGGTAAAAACACACTTACACAGAGGCAAACTGGCATAAAGCTATAAGTGTAGAATCTAGCTAAAAAAGTTCTCTACGTCTCAGCAAAATGAGGTCACTGCACCACAGAAGCAACAGTGAAGTCAACATTTCCACGTCCCTTCTCTTTCTTCTTCTGCTGCTCCACCTCTCTTCTTAATTCAGACTTTCCCTGGGATTTGTGATGCAGGCAGTAGTATGTGGGTGTGGGAATGAGGTCATCCTTTATGCAGAGCCAGAGAGAATATGTTGTGTTGAACTAACATAAGGAAACAATTTAAAAGACAAAACAATCACTGAGTTACTGGTGCTTGAACTGCACACAAGTGGATTTCAAGTAACTTTCAAATAAGTTTCAAATAAGCAAGTTTCCTAACTTTCATAGAGCTGCTTGGTTTTTAGTATGAAATAGTGCAAATAGTAATAAGCTCTTCATTATAAGAAGTTAGGAAGTGTAAGAAAGCATTAACTATTTACCGCTGGTTAGCTGATCTGGATGCTGGTTCACGTGCCTGGTAAGAAAAAGTTTAAAGATCATCCACAACTCTATTAGATGTTTTCACATGCACATGTAAAGTCTAGAAAACCTCAGGTCTGTAGTGCATGTGTGAATACAGATATGGATAGTTTTTAAATGGTGTACACAATGAATTGGGGGGGAACATACTTGCACAAGTTTCTTAAGATGAAGTAAATTATTAATAAGGAAAAGGCTAAAATTACACTTAAAGGTTACTGCTTCAGCAGGATCTTTTGAGCACTTTAAGAATGGCTCTTTTATTATCATGAAGATTTAAAAGCTATCCATCTTTAAAGGGCATAGTTTGACATTTTAGGAAAAACACTTATTGCTAAGAGTTACATCAAAATACCTCCCTAGTATCCTTATGCTCAAAAAAATGCTAAATTTGATGCTACAGTCAGCCTTTGTTTAAAGACTGGAAATAAGGGGGGTGATGGAGATGCTCCTGTCAAGTTCATATTATCATTTTATATCTATTTGACTTCATTTTAATAAAAGCCAAACCCTCAGTTCATCACTGTAAACTTCATCACAGTACTGGAAACTAAACAGTAACATGCTACCCAAGCAGGAAAAGCATACATTCACTGACATCACTATTATCAAGGATAGACTGTTTTCTCAACTAATTTAACACAATAAATACAATTAGATTGAGGCATATACCAAAACGGTTTTTAGGCTGGCTAACTGCAGCTCATTTTAACTGATTAAACTTTGTATTGTCAATTTACATGTCAAAGCTTTCCATTAATAAAATCTACTTTTCCGTCTCAGCGGTGGAGTGCCGTGACGCTAAAGAACGAGACTCTGGTCCTAGACTCCACCTCCACCACCACAGGAAGCGACGGCATGAACCTGGTGCTGCGGCAGGGCGTACTGCGGCATAACGATTCCTATGTCTTCACCCTGCATGTGACCGACAGCAGTTTAGATGGCGAGGGCGCTGCCTCTATCACGCTGCATCACAATAAGGCCCCAGCAGGTGGGGAATGTCACCTGAGAGGTGGAGGGGAGGCAGGAGTGGAGTACGGGGATCTAGATGGTGAAGGCCGGAGGATACGCACACTGCTGGACCGGGTACACTTCAATTGTTCAGGTAGGAAGAAGGAGCTGTGACTTTGCTCTGGCACACCTGAATTATTTCCCTCATCCTTTGTAGTGATTATTGCCTTTTGACACCTCACTCCTTTTACCCTTTAGGTTATAGTGATCTGGGGGACTCTGAAACTACCTTGCTGTACAGTTTGCTTGTGAAACGCTGCAGGGATGACTACTGTGAGGACTTTTGCGTTTACAAAGGAAGCAGTCCAGAGCACTCGGCCTTCCTGCCTCCAGGTTTCAGCGCAGCCCAACATCATGTACATGTGTACATCACAGTGGAGGACCACCAGGGAGCTGCTATCATGCCACTTAACAAGTAACTCCACTTTACTCAGTTGTTCAGTTATGAAGCAATCGGCATTCAGCTTCTATGGTGTCACATTACTGAAGCGTTTCAAGAAATCACTGCGATGTCCAAGTTTTTGTTCAGTTATTGAGTTTCATGGCATCTAGTAGCAGCATTGCTTTTATTGTTGCTATTATTGTTCACCAATGACTGCTGCTCCACAGGCATTTGGCAAAGTGACAAACTCAATATTCAGCTTTTGGTTTTCTGTTTGTAACCAGGACCATTGAAGTCGTGCTGCCAGATCCACCTCCTGAGTACAGCAGTCTGCCCCACTGGCTTTCTGATCTGACAGACAGCAAACTCAAAAAGCTGCTGGAGCAGGGAGATTCCCAGAGGGTCAGAGAATTATCACTGGCTCTTATTACAGTCCTGAATGAGGTAAGAGAGGCCTAGCCATAAAACACTGATTAATCTATTCATTCATCATTCAAGTCACAAAACAGCTGATAATACGAGGGGTAATTTTATCCGATTTACTTTTCTTCTAGTATGAGCAGACCAGGAAGTCGTCACGCGTGTCCCGAGATGAGCGCAATTATAGAGTCAGAGTCCGCAGCAACATCACAAGAGCTCTGACTGCTCTAGATCTGACAACTGTCAGCGACATCAAGCAGACCTCCGCTGCTCTTGCACAGTGCACGGTGAGCGGGATGGGCGTGAGGGAAAGAAAACGGGGTCATGATTAAAGGACAAGAATAAGGCTATAAAGTTGCGGGTGTATGTACATGTTGTTGGTTTTTTCTAGGCGATGAGTCAAGAGTTCATCTGCGAGGAGTGTCAGAACAGCACTCTGAACAAGCTGGAGTCCATGCTGGACATTCTGCAGACAGACACCAAGCAGGGCATCGTCACTCCGACTGAAATAGCTGATAACATCCTGAACATCATGGGTAAGAAAGGCAGTTTGCTGTGTTTGTAAGTGTATTTTTAGAACAGCGTTGCTGGTTTCAAAATCTGCATGAAACTCTAGAGTCTAGACACTGGTGATGATGGAGACCAAAGATGGTGGCTTGTAAGGAGCTCTTGGGTGGTGAAGGGGAGGTGGTGGGTTGCACGAATGAGTCTGGAAGGGAGAATGATAAGCAGTGATATTTAAAGCATGCTGAGCGGAGGCTGATTGACTCAAGGAAGGCGGGCAGAAAGATGATTGGACCTGAAGTGACGATGTCAGCTTTGAATTTGACAGCCTGGGAAAGTGGGGCGATGTAAAATAGAGAAGCAGCCAAACACCCGAGAAAGTAGGTAGATGAGTGATTTCAGAACTTCCTTGTTGAACTTACACTTAAGCTTCAGTACTATTTAGGACGTTGTACCCTGTCAAGTATTTTGAGGTATTTATTGCTCAGTGGAGGGCAATACCTTCTTGCTGCTGTTGCTTATAACCAAATCACATACTCGACCTATAAAGGAGCTAAAAATTGGTTTATTTAATTAATGCTGAAGCAGAACTTAGTCTAAAAACAGTGCAGTGTGTGCCAGGTCAGCTAAACTAGAGCTCTGTAATGCTTATTAATATATAACGCGTACAAATTCTAGGAAATAGTGTTGTTGAGTAGAGTGTGATACTGGATGAATATACTCTCAAAAATCTATGTAGAGTTTTACTTTTTCTTAAATAAGTGACCACTCAGCAATACTGTGTGCATGCGTCCGTGCAACAACACAGTGGTTCATGTGCTTCCCAGTTTGGCTGTTGATTGGCACTTTGGAGGAAGAGGGAATTCGCCTACAGATTTTTTGAGGGCCATGTCTTTTTTCTCTACCTTATATCATATTTCTTCCCTTTTCCAGGTGATTTGATCCATCAAGTCAGACAGTTAGCTTCCTACTCTTACTTCCAGCCTTACTTGGATTCCCCCTTACCTCCCTTCACCTCATCCTCTTCTTCCTCTGGTGAGGATCATGGAAACGCTGTGTTAGACGCCTCACTGGAGCCACACCCTCTGCGTGTAGCAGCAAAGGCTTACAGCCTGTCCTCGGTGCTCATGCTCATCCTCATGCACGGCCGCGTACTCAACGAGGAGCCACTTGTTCTGAGGGGAGATGAGATAGCTGCCACAGGAAAAGTGGCAGACCTCCAGAGTCTCCTCTGCTACCATGGCAACGACAGTCCAGGTTCGTTTGTATATTTAGTGTCTCATGAGGTTATGTCTCTGGAGGTGGTAATTTTTCACTATAATCTGTGGAAAGTTGGACATTATGAACTGTGACTGTGAAGAATCATAGCATTTAATCTCCTCTTGACTCCTCTGTCTTTATATTACCAGAGTGCCAGCGGTTCTCTATCCCCCGAGCTTTCAACATAAGTCTGGGCAGAGCTGTTGCTGGAAAAAGCATCATGCAGCTAATTTTTCAGGTTTGTTCATGTTATTGTGAACTAGACACTAGAGCAGAATAAAACTGAAACCAACCAGCATTCTGAGGTCTGAGCTTCTGGCCCTACAGGGATTACTTGTACATCCGCTGACATCATTCTTGAACATCACAAAACATCTGAAAAAATAGAAACGTCTCAGTCAAGAACAAAATTCTTCTTTTGAACGTTTGCTGTCAAAGAACTTTTTCAAATTCTATTTTCAGATCAAAGTTTCCTATTTTCCCTAACTTTTTCTCTCCAGGTGGAGTCCAACCCTTTCCCCTTCAACTATGTGGCCAACTACACCGTCTCTACTGAGGTGGCATCCATGGAGTTTCGCACTGAAAATGGAACCCAGATCCCAATCTCTGGTCTTGAAGATAGTCTAGCCATCACAGTTGCCATTAACAATAACACCGTTAGAGAAGAGGGTTCTGAAGGTTCTGGTACTGGAGGACTACCCACAGCGGGAACTGTTAACATCAGCCACTGCGACTATGTTATCGTTAGGGTCAGCGCAGGAAACAACAACAGACAGGCAGGGCTGTTTGTGCAGCTCAACTTCACCTCTGTCGAAGGTGAGCACTCACATTTATCAAAAACACAACATAAACAGGAAGAACTGAGCAACTTAATGTATTCAAAACAAAAATGTACTTGACCTCTTCTTGTTTTTCTTCTTTCAGCCAATGTATAGCTATGGCAATCGCCAAACAATAACATTACATACTGTGTACAGTATAGATGCAATAACATGATGTTTGCACTTTGTACATTGTAAAGCTGCCTGGTTTTGTCATTTGGGACTAAGTCTGTGTTAGTGTTGTCGTTTGTTTCTTTATTTATCATGCATTTTATCTGTGGCCGTGTTACTGTCATTAGTTTTTGTCTTTTCTCATTATTTTCTTTCCTTTTCCAGATGCAAAAGAAAAGTATAAAAGAGAAAAGAATGACAAAGAGAAACCATTCATCACTGCCTACCTCCATTCTCACGAACAACCAAATGAGTTCAACTGCACAGACAGAAAACTTATCCCTCTCAACATGACCAGGGGGCAAGATCTTGACCACAGAAAATACACCTTCTTCCTGTCACCAGAGTAAGAACTTTGTACATTTGCAGTATTGTGATACAGTGTGCATTAAACATGCATAAACTTTGCAATAATGACAAAAATTCCACCTGTTCCCATGTTACATAGGTCCTACGACACCACTCTGGACTACTTTATCAACGTGAGTACGCCCTGCAGCCCTGACTCTCAGCCTGTGGATGTTCGCCTGGAAGTCGGTGTGTTTGCCTCCCTGTGTCAGTACTTCAGTGAGAGCGAGAAGCAGTGGCGGACAGATGGCATGGTGCCACTGGCAGAGACCACCTCCAGCAGAGCAGTTTGCCGCACCAAGCACCTCACAGCCTTCGCTGCAGGCCTGTTTGTGCCAACCAATGCCATCAGCTTTAAAATGCCAGTCAGTATCACGCCAAATATCTGTCACTCTTTCTGCGTGTGCACTAAATAAAAAAACACTCAAACCATTTCCTCCCTCCTTTAGGAGCGTTCAGGGGCACCAAGCCTGGTTGTGCTGTTGGTGTGCATAATGGGCTTACTATGCTATGTTGTGGCGGCGGCCATCTTACACAAGTTGGACCAGCTGGATCTACGGCGAGCTGGCGTGGTTCCACTCTGTGGCCGAGATGGACTCTTTAAGTATGAGGTCCAGGTGAAAACTGGCTGGAACCAAGGGGCAGGTGAGATAAGAAAGCATCACAGTCAGATGTCATTCTGGTCATATAATTGTATTGGTCTGAAAAGACAACACAGGGATTACTTGCATACACTGACTTCAGCATTTGAAAGTTTTCCCATGTTTAATATTGAGCATCATTCACCACTGTAACAGTGTATGTATGACAGAAAATAAGGAAAAGCATAACAGGTCCACTTTAATCATCTTAAAATAAATAAATTACTGTGTGGAAGAAGTGGAGAGAATTTGTGGTAACTGCCTCTCTGTGTCAATCCAGGCACCACAGCTCATGTGGGAATCAGTTTATATGGGCGTGAAAGCCGTAGTGGACATCGCCATCTTGACAGCAGGGGGGCTTTTGTTCGCAATGCACTGGACATTTTTCATATTGCCACGGACACCAGCCTGGGCAATGTCTGGAAAATGCGTATTTGGCATGACAATAAAGGTAAAGACACACCTGTGCACACACCAGAAAGAGTCTAAGGGAGAGCCTGTATTTTAATGTTTATTATAAAATTCTATTGTAACAATCATTTGCTGCCCCTTCTTCAGGTCTCTCTCCAGCATGGATGTTACAGTATGTCCTGGTAAAAGACCTGCAGACAGGAAGCAGCTACTATTTTCTGGTGGAAGAGTGGCTTTCGGTGGAAAATGAGGGAACTGATGGACGGGTGGAGATTGAGGTGGAGGCCTCAGGTAAGGAACTGCAATTAGATGGAGTGTACCAAACAGCTTATTGATGGATAATGCTAGTTTGTTCACTCCATCGTATTGCTTTTTATTTGTTTCTTCCCAGAGGAGGCTGTGCTTCTTCAGCTGCCTCGCCTCCTGTGGTATGAGCTGCAGAGGGCGCTGTGTGAGAGTCACCTGTGGGTGTCACTATGGGAGAGGCCCCCCCGGAGCCCCTTCACCCGCCTGCAGAGAGCCACATGCTGTGCTTTGTTACTGCAGCTCTTCCTGTTGGCCAACACTCTGTGGTACAGCATTGTTGTGGACAAGAGATACAGGTACACGAATGGGTGTAGGTTTTTTTTTTTGTCTTGTGGATCTCTTTGTAAATTCCCGTTTTGCAACTTATGATGAATGCAATCCTGTCCTGCAGCCTAAGGGCTGTGTCAAGGTCGTCTTCATTAAATGGTGAGACAGTGGCTGCAGGTGTGGTGACCTGTCTGATCGTCTACCCTCTCTACTTGCTCGTTTTAACGCTGTTTAGAATGAGCCGCAGTAAGGTAACACAAACCTGCTCAAATCTGATATGTGCTCACGCTTTTTTATCTCTCACGGGTAAATCTGAATATTTCCTCTGTCACTGTGTATCTGTGAACGTTAGTGTGTGACTGTGGAGCAGGTGCCACAACAAGTGGACCAGGAGTCAGTGGAGATCGATGACTTCTTGGACAACTCCATGGCAGGAAGTTCCTTCCTCTTCTTTAATGGGGAGGTAAAGTCTCTCATGAAAACACCGGCATTTAAAAGCCTGAATGGGAAAAGATTATACTTTTCCCTTTGTGAGGTCATTAGTGTTTGTCTCTGTCTATATGTATGGATGCATCCATCCATCATCTTTGTTTCCTCAGACCAACTCAGAAGAGACCAATGTGGATTTGCCCACTCCATCAACCAAAAGGTAATTGACTTTATTTCAGATAACAGTTGATTTATTTTAAAACAAATGTAGTGGAATGGCCGGCTTTGAGAATAAAAGAATAAAGACTGTAAGAATTCAAAAGGAAAATGTAAATCATTTGTAGCTCATCGTACTGTGACCCAAAAGTGAATTGAAAGTTGCAAAAAGAAAATTATCATCTTGCCATCCTTTAAATGTGAAATGAACAAAACAGTTTTCCTGTCTTCACCAAACAATTCTAAATTTAAAACCCATAATTTTCTCAGAATAATGACGTCATTATTCTTCTCTGACAAACTTGTTTTGTTGGGATGACCTTCATAGAAAAAGAATTATTTGCTGAAATCACACTGAGTAACACACATCTTTCACTGTGCATTTCAGTGAGGAGAGCTGGGGCATGGTAGAGGAGGAGACAGATGATAGGGACTGGCCAGAGCTGTTGAGCGATGTGTCTGTGGTTGGAGGTGCGGGGCACCGGGCAGGAATACCCAGGCTGAAGAGGGGTCAGGGCAGCAGGCACCTCGGTGTTGACATGGCCTTTAACCCTGATGACGAGGAAGGTGCCGACCAACGCAACAAATATTTCACCTCTTCAGGTAACTGAAGCAAACGGGTGTAGTATTAAATCGGAAATTCTGTGAGCGACAGTAGGATATCTGTGAAAAGTCTTCATAAGAACTGAATTTAGTTTTCTTAAAAAATGGCCATAGATGGAAACATAGTTTTAGAAGCTTTCAGAATTGTCTTATAATGGTGTGAATTAAATCTAACATGATAGCACATCATACAGTTAGGTCCATAAGTTTTTGGTTAATGACACATTTTGTAGCTTCCTCTGTACACCACCCACCACCAAACAATCAAGATGTGATTGAAGACTTTCAGCTTTAATTCAAGGGGTTTAACCAAAGTATTGCATTAACTGTTTAGGAAATAGAGCCATTTTTATCTGTGGTCCCCCTATTTTCAGGGGCTCAAAATTAATTAGACAAAGTAACAATTTTAAAAATCTAAGGATTGTCTTTGATACCTTTGCAGTCAGTGATTACCTGAAATATAGAACCCACAGACATCACCAAATGCTGTATTTCCTCCTTTGAGATGGTCTGCCAGGCCTTTACTGCAGTCGCCTGCAGTTGCTGCTGGTTTGTGGGACTTTTTGCCTTCAGTGGTGTCTTCAATAACTAAAAGTCATGCTCTGTATGCCATAACGTTGCCTCCACCATGTTTGACAGACAATGTGATATGCTTCAGATCCTGAGCTGTTTCTCTCCTTCTTCATACTTTTCTCTTCCCATCATTCTGGTACAAATTAATCTTTGTTTCATCTGTCTATATAATTTTTCAGAACTGTGAACTTGTTTGGATGCTCTGAATGGGTTTTTTGTCAGTCTGCGATCATCCGCTTTAATTTTGTCTTCTGTGGTCGTTCAGGCCTTTTGGTGTTCTTTTTAAGAATGTACCAGATTGTTGATTTGGCCTCTTCTGAAGTTTTTTTTAACCATCTCTCTGTTGGGTTTATTTTGTTTTCTCAGTCTAATGATGGCCTCCCATCAGCATTTTCATTTACCGGACAGCTCAGGTTGAGTGTTTGGCAGACAAAGTTAGAGAGGCAAGGCTGAGATGTTCTGGACATGTGCAGGGGAGGGATAGTGGATATATTGGACAAAGGATGCTGAATATGGAACTACCAGGCAGGAGGAGAAGAGCAAGACCACAGAGAAGATTCATGGATGTAATGAAGGAGAATATGAAGAGGGCTGGTGTGACAGAGGAGGATGCTAGGGACAGGGTGAGATGGAGGCAGATGATCTGCTGTGGCGACCACTATAGAGAGCAGCTGAAAGAAGTAATAGCAGTCTTCTGATGGCTTATCGCACTTGCAGTGACATTTCTTCGGACCTCACAGTGAAAAGCTACAAAATCGTACTTCAGATATTATTTCTGCTTCAGCTGTCATGAAATAAAAAGGGAGCTGGCCTCACCTGGCCATGAAACTGCTTGTTAGCCAATTCTATTATTATTTTTGAGTCTCTAAAATTTTACATGTTAGAAACACCAGAAAGACACAGCAATGAGTTAATTTAATAAGAATGTAATGTACTTGACAGTGCAGTATCACACTGTGTTCTTATAGATGAGGATCTGATCAAGCACATATTGGCAGATGGACAGAACTTCTTTCCTCAGGCAGATGAAAGTGAGATGGCCGACCTGTAAGTTACATTCTCTGCAAAGAATTCACCGGAATCATTTGACACCTGTGTAGATTTGCTTGACTTTGCGTTTCCATTGTTTGTGTTGCAGGTCAAGCATTTTTGAAGATAAGACCGAAGTGATTCTCCTTCCAAAGCTGAATGACCCTCTTCTTCTGGAATCTGTCAGGCGGGACCCACCAAAAACAGCTTTCACCTCAAACACAGGTGAGTGCAGGAAGTTTTCTTCTTTTTTTTTTTCTTCCTGCAAACACACTCGGGGCCTGTGTTGCTCAAACTTTAAAGAATTACATTTAAAATCTCCCCAAAGTGTCTCATGATTATGGGAAGAGCCAGTCACTCGTACTCTTGCAACTCCTGATGAATGCAATTCTATCCTTCAGCCCAAGGGCTGTGTCAAGGTCTTCTTCATTAAACGGTGAATAACAACATTGAACACTAACATTTGATTCTAATTCCAAAGTAAATATTTTCTTTGGGAAACACTGACTTGTGAAATAGAAATTGAGAGAAGGGAGACCTCTCTGAAGCTGATATCTCTAGAACTGGCAGCTTACGTCAGAACAATATAATGAAATAGTCCTACAGGCCTGAGGAAAAATATGTAGATTTGATTTGAGCATGAACTGTCCCTTTAAGAGGGCATCCAGATGTTATTTGCCCCGTAGATTGTCTATTTGTAAAGTGTCCTGCTGTCTGTGTGCGCCGCTCTTTGTTTGGATTAGTGAGACAGGACACATAAATCACCTACCCCGGCATTTTAGAAGGCTTATAATTCATTAGGTAAAGAGCAAAGTTTGACGATTACTCTTAAACAAAAAAAAGGGGGAGCTGTTACTTTCACAAAGTAATCAGTCCTGTACTGACAGATGTGTGACTGAGCTATTATAGTTGTGCTTTGATGTAAAACCAGTACGTGCAATGTGCCTTCATTTCGCAGCCTGAATGTTTAATAAGCGAAACATGTCCTTGGTTGTGATAGAAAAAGTAAATAGAAAAGGCACATTTTTACCAGCTCCAAACTTCTTACATCACTTATTTTTCTTTGGGGAACTTGATATATTTACTAGTAACATTATTAATTAAAAAAGACTTTGAAGTCCTTGAAGACTTGAAGTCTCCAAGAACTCTATTTTCTTTTGTGAAGTGTGAAATAACCTTCAAAGAGCCTAAAAGGATCATTAAAATGCTATTTTTTTTTCTTTTAGTTAAATACTTTTACACTTAAATACTCCCCAAAGTCTCTTTATCTCTGTTTGAGCTTTCAGTGCCTTACGATGTGTATTTGTTTTGTCATTGACGCCTTAATCTTCTTTCCACAGTTGTAACAGATGTGTGTCGCCCCAGACGGTTCCCACCTTGGTGTGGACGTGCCGCCATGTGGGGCAGCTGGGCAGCAATCACTCTGGCCAATGGCGTGTCAGTTTGGGCTGGCCTTGGGTTCAATCAGAATGTTGCCATGATGTGGTTAATCTCCTGCTTTGCTAGTTTCTTCTGCTCGTTTCTGCTGTTGGAGCCGATTAAGGTAAACATTTATCACAAGGATGCTACTATACCAGTCTTTTTTTTTTTAATTGATCTTTAGTGAAGTCTCAATTTTAGCATTTTGGTCAACGCTGCCTTGTTTTTTTTTTATTATTATTATTATTTTAACCAGAAGTTCTGTATTTGGACATGTTAGTCAAAGCAGTCATGTCCTTAACTATAAAACATCTTAAAATTTTACAAACATGCTCCAGTAATGTTGGGCATTGTAACATGGATGTCTATGAGGATCGATTCGCTTTTAGAGCCAGCCTCAAGTGGAACTGCAATTTTTGGCAATTCCCACTTTGGCTCCTTTATTCAGACCCTTGAGGTTGTTTCATATCTGCTGTGAATACAAATAGGCATCACTAACCCATTTGTCACACCATCTTTAAAAGCTGATAATGTTGTGTTGTTGCAGTGCCATTAAGTGTCAAAAACACACTTAAAGCTGGTTTAGAGATTATGTAACTCCACCACTTTTGTACCCTTAAAACATTCAAAATGAGTTCAGAAAGGACAAACTGGCTGTTCCCAGACGGTTTTTGTACATTTGCTGAACACCTCGCTCATTTTCAGTAAATTACCATCTGGCTGTGGTCATGTTAATATTAGGTTGTCCAACTTTTCTTGCAGCTGATCAGCTTGAATCACACATTTGATTTGGAGTTGAGTAAAATGCAACATCAAAATTCTGGGCTTTGAAATTTAGTTACCTAACATAACAGCTTCTCTGCCCTCTGCCCCACAGGTGCTGTGTGAAGCAGCTTACTACGCACTGTGTGTGCGTCGGCTGCGTCCTGAGGACCAGGATGTGCTGGTGGAGTTCCCCCGAGTGGAGAGAGTGGTCCAGAGGGTACCGAGGGTGAGACCACCACAGGGCTTTGCATTGTCTCAGGCCCGACACCAGGCCCGCAAGGTCCACATGCTGCACACAATGCTGAAGGTCAGTGAGGAAGAGAATACACTTAGATAAATGTAGATATTACATAATGTTGATATTTAAGACTCAATATGGCACTTGATGAGGGAAGTTCTTGTTTTTATTTTCAGAATTTCCTGGTTTACATGTTTTTCCTGTTGGTCGTTTTGCTTCTCAACTACTCCGACTCGGCCAAAGACACACACAGCCTCAGACTGCGCACTCAGCTGCAACGAACCCTACACACACCTGAGTACCACAACATCAGCAGGTACATGTCACAGTTGGGGCTGTGTGGTGGAAGGGGTGGACCCAAATGCAGGATGCGGGAGACTGAATAAAATAAAACTGCTTTATTTGCAGGTGACTTGAATAATACAAAAAAACCCACAAAACCCGAAATTTCAACCATGATGAAATCAAACACGAAGCCTGGGAGAAAGGAGAAAACAAAACACTAAACTGGAAACACACAGCTGGGGGTAACACCGCAACAAAGAACAGAGAAATACTAAGGCCTTAAATACACACAAGGAAATCAGGGATAGTGGAAACAACAGGTGAAACAAATGCACCTAATGACACAGGGGAAGCAAAACTAAACACAAAGCACAGGGAACACGAGACTGTCAAAATAAAACAGGAAGTGACTCGAGGGAACAGAGACGCAGACCTGACACTGAACACTGGGAAAAACAAGGGACTGGAAAATCAAAACATAACCAAACCCCACAACAAAGGAAAAACCCAGAACAGACAAAATATAGCCAAAACAAAATCCCACAGGGTCACGTGGACCCCGGACCATGACTGTACACAAACACACGGATGGAGCTTAGATATTGTAATGGTTTAGTCTTTTTTTTTCTGAAAAATATTTGGCACTCTCATTTTTCAGATAGAATATCTTTATTGTCATTATACAGTATGTACAATGAGCATCTTTTGGGGGAAAGGACTTGGTTATACCTCCAATGACGTGCTTATAAGACTTTAAGAAATGGCGTGAGCAGCAGTGTTTCTCTTCTGTCCTCTTCGGACTTCACATGATTATTTTATTTAAAAGAAAAGAGAACAATTGGGAAATAATATCTCAAGCTAACTGTGTTTCAACCACCTGTTTAAAATAGATCAGCTCTAAAGTGTCTTCTGTTCTAGTGCTGAGTTTTACTCTGTGCACACAAACATCCTACTTGTCAGTGTGTTTGACAGCATTGTCCTTTTTTATTTATTTTTTTAGCCGAGATCATGTTCTGGTGTGGCTGCATGACTCCATGTTGCCGCGGCTCTTGGATGAGTCCGCCCTCTTGAGAGACACAGGAAGCGTGTTACTCGGCACGCTAAGGCTCCGACAAATCCGTGACTCACAGGGTGAGATTTCTTTGTGGTCACCGTCTTTACCTTTACTGGGATGTGAAAGTGTTCAGATCTACGTCAGAGCTCTTTGACAAAGCACATCTGAGACTTATTGAATTATCTATTTTTTGTAGAAGTACATTTTCTTTGCCTCTTCCTGTATCTTTCTTCAATAATACTACTGAGTCAGATTCATAATGTGTTTAATATTTCAACTATTATCTGTATTGCATTTTATGTGTGCATTCATTTTTCTGGGTAAATTGATTAAATAAATGCAGATTGACATTACCATCTTTTTCAAACTTTTCCAGTGGCAGACTCTCTTAGGTCAGAAAACACGTCATCTATTTGGGGAAAGGACTTGGTTATACCTCCAAGCAGAGAACAGAATAATGTCACAGTTTTTGGTGCCATGGATTCAGATTGGTAAGGAAATGACTGAAAAACCTCTCTGTATCAATGCAGCTGTTAACCAATAACCACTGTTAACTTGCACATTCTTGGTAACCTGTTTAGGATTAGAGTTGGATTGTGCTTTAGCCAGAAAACAGAAGATATTACTTTTCAGATGAAGTCTCATTTTTACAGTTTTTCTTTTGTTTGCTTTACCATTTGGGTGTGCCAAATAGGCAAAAAGCCATAAAATGTGTAGATGTTAACAAAGATCTAACCCTAAATGGGTTGCCAATAACCTGTTAGATATTAATGTTCTATGTTTACATCTGGCTTTCTTTGATGTTCCCTGTTCACGTTTTCTCCTTGTGCTTTCTCCCACATGCTTTCCTAGGGCGTGGCGTTTGGGTCAGACGGGGGCGTATAACAGCAGAGATGTGGTTCACCAGCTGAACAGAAGCCTGGAAGAAGCCGCCTCCTCCTTAAAGCAGCTGCAGAAGCTGCACTGGCTCGACTACAGGTAGCAATCATGTAAAGGCATGACCCTAGCAGTAGAAACTGTAAAGTCTGAGTTAAAGTCTGAGTCACAACATATTGGCCTTTACATAGGTCAGGGCAACACAGTGAATAAAAAAGGTTTATTCAGGTTTGTTTTTCATTCCTTACATTGGTGATTTTGTACCATTCTGAGCAAGTTTGACCTTCAGTCCAGTTGGTTCAGGCCATCAAACAGTTAAATATGCCGCGCCCTGGTCCATGTGCAGTTCAGTTGGATGTGGGCATGGTAAATATCTGGTGTGTATGGTAACCTTGCCCAAAAACAAAAATGAATGCTTCCTGGCCCAGCACAGTGTGAGCTCATCTGGTCAGTGTAGGAGTGACCATATGACTTAAAAGAGGCCGTGCTCATTGATTTCACTGACCAAGTTGTTCCAAAAGGGGCCAGTTGTAAGGGAGTAAAAACTAGCTACATGTTATTGTGCAAATAATTCCACAATGTTTGGAACCAAACACAACTGTGGCCTTGGCTTTAGAAATCTTGAGTGGTGGTTTACTGTCAGATCATGAGCTGTTTCTCTCAATTTACCCTGCAGACTGCAGTAATTAAGATGCTGCACATTCAATTAACATATGACAATAAAACATCAAGCTAAAACATGGAAAAGAATCCAGTACTGAATGTGCCAAGTGTTGTCTCACATTCAACAACTGTTTCTGAGATTGATAACTCATGGTATAAACAACTCTTTATGTCCATTAATACCACATGTTGTGTTGGGGTACAGATATACAAAGGGGGATAAAGACAATAAAATTGGGTCAAATCATTTTTGTTTGTACGTTTTATTTCTCGTGGGAAATAAAAATTCCTGCAATAAATAAAATAGAAGAGCAGTCCAAGTTTGCATACCTTCACCGAGGCAGAAAAGGCTTTTCATGTATATGAGTTGAGTCCCTGGTTCTGGTTTGTGATATTTTCTTCCATCCATTCACTTCCGCTTATCCTGTTCAGGGTCGCGGGGGGGTTGGAGCCTATCCCAGCTGACATAGGACGAGAGGCAGGGTACACCCTGTACAGGTCGCCAGCCTGTCGCAGGGCCAACACAGAGAGACGATCATCCACACTCCCATTCACATTCACACTCATCAGTCACACCTATGGGCAATTTAGAGTTTCCAATTAACCTAACCCCAGTAAGTGCATGTCTTTGGACTGTGGGAGGAAACCGGAGTACCCGGAGGAAACCTACGCAGACTGAATGTGACACGGGGAGAACATGCAAACTCCACACAGAGATAGAGGGAGGGGCCTGGGCCAAGGTGGAATCAAACCCAGGCCTTCCAGATGGTATTCTGTGAGGCAGCAGTGCTAACCACTGCGCCACCGTGCTGCCCGTGATATTTTCTTGAGGACATTAAAATGTCCTCAAATCTTATCATGTGCACTAACTGTGTGTTTTATTGTGTCTGTGTTCACAGAACTCGTGCCGTTTTTGTGGAGTTCTCTCTCTACAACATCAACACAAACCTGCTGGCAGTCTTTTCCTTCCTGTTTAAGTTCCCAGTTTCTGAGCGCGCCCAGTCCAGCCTTGATCTCATAGTCATCACACTGTGGCCAATCACAGGCCTGGACCTACAGCTTCTTCTAATGGTGATAATTCATGTTAACATGAATCCCTAAACTGCAGATGTTTCCTTTTCCCTTTGGCATCATTTCTGTAGTGACACTTTTTTGTTCCAGATCATTCTCCTCGCCCTGGTGTTGTATTTTCTGGTTCGGGGGATCTTGGGCTTCCTCAGAGAAGGCTACAGGTACCTGCTGTCAGCTTGGAGACTCCTGGGTATCTGTAAACTGTCTTTGGCAGCATCTGTATTCGGGCTACACCTGAGACGCTGCATAATGGCTAAACAACAATGGGCATCGTACCTGAAGTACCCTCGGGACACCTTTACAGATTTTTACCCACTGGCCAAACAGAGTCAAATGTACACCATCATGTCTGCCTTGCTGTTGTTCATACTGGTGCTCAAGGTAAGAAAGCAAGAAAGAAGAATCTAGGCTAATTATACAAAACTATATTGCATCGTGTTTATGACATTTTCCCCATATAATGATCTGGGAATGCAGTGAAGAGAAAATAAAGGTAAACATTTGTTACAACTTAGAAAACAATTGAAATGATTTTTACTTGTTATTGACAACAAATCCAATCTAAGACCAGAAAGCAGCAATGAAATGAACCTAATACCAAGTATTGTCTGTGGAGACAATTATCACTTTGTGCTGTAGTACTCCTTTGTTGTCCATGAAATAATTAAAAACAGCATCAGTGTGTCATTGCCAGTTGGTCTGGCTCGCAAACACAATTCTGGTGTTGTAAATATTCACTAATCAACTGAATCTGTGTTAATCCACTGCTAAAATAGTCCCAAACAAACACATTAAGTTTATTAAAGTTTGTGATGTTTGCTAAAAGCAGCAGAGCTCAGTTGATTGAGCAAAGCAATGAGCATATACATTACATTACAGTCTTGGATCTAAACGGTTTTACTCTCAGGTTATATATTCATAAGAGAAATTTTTAAATCAAAAAGTAAACAAAGGGCAGTAATTCCAGTATAAGGGGAGGTAGGGTTATTGTTCATGTGCTCTGCAGTTGTACTCTTAAATATCCTCCAAGTTTGAAGTCCATTCTTTGCACAGAAATACTGAAAGCATGACGAAAAGTGATCCCTAGGTGTCTCCCTGACTCTCGGCAGGCAACACAAAAATTATACAGAAAATGTCTTGGTGTTAGTTTTAGTCTTTGACAGTTTGGCCAAATTTATTGGCACATGTAGTCTAAAGTCTGTTTTATGCTCATTTGACAAATGTGGCCAGTAGTGACGTCACAATCGCCGGCACACACCGTAGTTTGGTGTCATTTTGGTTTCAGCTGCCATTTCTTATGCTTGTAACCCGGTGTGCCAGTGTGAAGACATTTCACTGGTATATCAGCACAGGAGCTGAGACATTCTGAGATGATACAGAGGGATGCAGAGGGGTTTTTTGTTGTTCTGGGTGGCAGCACCTATTGTTCAGGAGAAGACTGCAGAGCAGTAACAGTAACAGGGATGTCTTTATTGTGCAATGCATTAACCATAAACCAGGCTTTAGACCAGCATATGTTTGAGATTGTTTGATGAGAGTCAACTGCCTTCATACAGTGTTGTGTTTGCATTGTAATACCTACTCTGAGCTTCTTAAGACTTACCTCTTAATAGTTGCAGCAAATGCTTTATTAGTAGTTTTTCTTGTCGCTTTGTAATGGCTATTAAAGTCCATTAATTAGCAGGTTGTTTTCAGATGTCACTGAGCAGTGGGCCACATTCATAAACTGGGCATATGCACAAATCTGTGCTTAAACCGTGTGTCAGAACGTTCCACAAATCCAGTATTTACCAGTATTTTTTTCAGCTTAATGTGTCCATACAAATTTAGAATTACCTCTGACTGCGTGTACGCACTAGCGATGAGGCTGTCTTAGAAAATGTAAGCACATCTTTAAACTAAATAATAATAATAATAATGACATTTTAGGTAATTATTTCCATCTTTCCAAAACAACAGAAACAAAAAAGTGCTTAGAATTGCTTAAACAGCAACAAGGAATTAAATGAAATGTAAAGAACACAAAAGATTGACTGAGAAGGTGCAGGCTGAAGCCTGAGCCTAATATGCAAATACTTTTTACACAACGTATTCTAGTAGGCAGAACTTTTTCTCCACATTTTGTTAATTTGCGGATAATGTTCATGTACATTTACTTTGTGAGAAAAGTAAGTGTTTTTTAAACACATATTATTACACTGTTAAACAAAATTGGCTTCCAATGTGTTTGTGACAGGGAAACATTTGTGTCCTTAGATTAAATCATCTGCAAACTGCTTCATCTGTAGGCGATAGTCACTGAAACCCAATGGCAGTCGAGATTTAATTGCAAGATCAAATTTTCTTGGTTTTGTTTCAAATACATATTTTTGCTTTCTGTTTCCCTTCTCTCCCGCTCCCTTTTTCTGTCCCTGCTCACGCAGGCGTCCCACCAGTTGCGGTTTCTCCGTGAGTGGGCCGTGTTTGGCAGAGCTCTGCGGCGCTCAGTCTGGGAGCTGCTGGGAGTTGCTCTGGCGTTACTGCTGTTGGTGCTGGCTTACTCACACACGGGACACCTGGTCAGTCTTTTTCTCTTGTTAGGTAAACAGGTTTTTTGTGAAGGAAGACACCTGAAACACTTTAATTAAAAAAGTAAAACATTTAATGTATCAAAGAATCAGAAAAAATACACACATGGCCATGCGGGGAACCCAGAGTAAGAGTGTACACTCTCTCCCTCTGAGCCCGTGTTCCTGTCTAACCAAAACATTTTTATACAGCTCGTCGTTATCTAAGCATAAACAATCTCTGGGTGCTATGAGTTGACCTTCGTCATT
>JASGAU010348075.1:0-42517 GCA_030220045.1 Australoheros facetus
AGTGATAACTCATGCACCTCCAGGATTGGTATATTTAAAAATATTTTGCAATAAATTAAAAGATGACAGCCTCAAAAAAAAGCCCCAAAAAACAAACAAACCTTCAAACGCCCCATTCTGATGATGAGCACCACAGGAGTCAGATATAGATGGGAGGAGGAGTTAACACCCCTATCTTGTTTCCGTGCTGATACCCCTAATCAGTATAATTCTGCTGTTGTGACTTGATAAAAATCTTGTTGTCGAGCAAAACTTTTCATGAGAATAAAGCGCGCATTTGATCTCCTGTAAACACTTCACACTTGGATTCGCACTGTTGAAGCTCCACGGCGCCTGGCTCCACCGGGGAAAAAAATAAATAAATAAAGGAGTGTGTGTGTGTGAGATGGTGTACTGGAAGACAAAGCCACATGAAGATAACACTGAGGTGTGTTATCAGTCTTTGATGTCCTGGTATGGCTGTTTAAGTGTGTGTGAGTGTGTCCTGCTTTATCGGGACGCAGAGATGTAAGGGGGCCTGACCTTATCGCTGCGTCTCTTCAGCCTCCTACATCCCATCCTCCCTTTCTGCTCTTGAGATCGTCAATACAGACACACGCACACACCCAAACAAAGCAGATCAGAGGAAATGCTCTAAAACAGTTCAATACATCCGTCAGTGACACTCTTTGAAGGGAGAGGATGGCTGCCAGTGTGTGCTGACGCATCCGGGCAGCTGTTATCGATGAAACTCTGGATGTCGATGTGGTGGACTGAGTGGGAAGGCCCCATCATTGACCTGTGGTCACTTAGAGAGCAGAGCCTGTGGTGGTCATGGATTTTTAAGCCATGTTTACCTGCACTGTGCTGCAAATGGTCTGAGAGGTAGCTCGCTTTGCTGTTTGCTGAGCATGTGTGTAAATGGAGCGATTGAACGCTGCCAGAAAGCAAGTGATCTACAGCTCAATACTGAGCCTGAATGCATCCTGCGTGGAAACGCGCAACACTGAAGCTGCTGGTGCTCTGCTAACATCTGGCTCATGCCGCTCCTGTGCAGAGATGGTGAAAAGGTGACGTGAAGGCTCTCTTTATTTCCTGTCTCACCTCTGGAAAATTCAGCATTCAGTATAGCCACGTGTTTAAGTCAAACTCCATAAGGAACGCGATTATTGGGCGTATAAAAAACATCGAGTTAGTCTGAGCATTGATTTGAGTAATGTCAGATACATTGATTTCAAAAAGGTGATATTGCATTCCGTAAAGGAGTATTAGGGCCACATCAAGAAATATTAGAAGGAATTTGTTTTTATTATTGTTCATTTTGAGAATAAAGTCAAAATTTTGAGAATAAAGAGGAAATCCAACTCCTTAGTCAATGGGTCAATATGCGTTCGTATGTGTACTTGCGTACTTGTGAAATGTCATCGGTCAAAGTCTGATCTTGTGGCACGACATACCCTCTCTGTACTCCGCAAAGGTATAAACATCGATATCCTTGAATCTGTCCATTGCCAGATATTTTACTTTGCACTAATGCATCCGACTCTTCCAGGTTTCTGTGTTTTACTTCTTCTGAACAGTTTTCTGTCATTTCAAAGCCCTTAAACTTATCGCCACGCTGACTTCGAAGTATTACTTCACTAACTCATCTACGCAAGCCATTTTATAGAAGGTCCCGCAGCCATGCACCACTGACATTAGTTTGAATTGAACTGGCAACTTTATTCTCAACATTTTTACTTTTTTCTTAAAATAGTAACTTTGCAACTTCTTCTCGAAGTGGCTTTCAAATTTATTCTGGAAATTTTGACTTAATTACATATATAAAAGGTGGCTCTAATGTTCGTAGCATTCACTGGTATCTTTGATGTTTTGTTTTTTTCCCTTGTCGAACCCCCAGTGTGTAATATAATGATACTCCATATCAATCTTTTTACCAAATACGTGACTTAATCATAATCAGATGATGGAAAATGAAACAAATTGGAACTTTTACTACTACTAGCACATTTTAACTTTTAACAGCTACATCTCTGCATGAGCAACATGAGCACGTAGCTCATTAGTGTATTTTTACATACGCCCGTTATCAAAGGCTTTACACACGTGCGGTCTACAGCAACACAAAACTTGTTCTTAAACTGAAGCTCAGCTGAGCTAGTTCAAACACAAAGCTTTGCTAGCAAACCTACAGTGTCCCTGCAGCTACATAATCCTCTTCTACTGTCTGTTTACTGCACTTCATGTAGGTTTTTATAATGTTTCTTCTATAAAAATGTCACATGATGCTTCTATTAGTAAAGAAATGAAACCTAAGCAGTGGCTGCAATGAGTAAGGGTGGGGTAAGGACTGTAGCCTCAGTATGTGAACTAAAACTTAAACTGCTGTCATCATACATTTAAAATCAGATCACCATTTGGTGAAAAGTCTCCTTGCTGAGCAAATAAAAGATGTGTGCCCTAAAGTGCACAGCAAACATCTTCTATGTTAATAAAGTTTAAAAGAAGACTTGTGCCTGATTATATTAATCAGAGCACATGTTGTTCGTGCTGCTTTTATCCTCTGAACTCCACATGTTTTTTAACTGATCACATCAGCGGCTCTTGTCATCGCTCTGCTGGGATGTGTTGTTCGTGACCTTCGAGCTCGTGCCTTTGGTTTGAATCTCTGTGCCATTATTTGAGGATTTTTGAGGTCTAGTTTCCCAGGGCTGGGTGAAGTCCTCTCGAGTGTTTGATTTAAGGCTGTTATTTTCGCCCATCACTTCTCCACCAGAGGAGAAGGCCTTAATTTATGTCCTGTTTTTTTGCTGCGCGACTGTGCGGTCGCAGGCCTCATCTGTTTTAAAGCATCGAGGGGAAGTCGTTCTGTAACCTCCACGCACGTGTGACTCGTTAGCTAACATGGCTATTAGCCACAGTTAATTCCTTTCTCCTTCTTTGCTGAAGGCCTACCGAGAGATGCATAAATATCCGGAGTGGAAAATCTAAGAGTGAGGACACGTGACCGATCGCTTCCTGACCACCAGCTGCAAAGCTAAGCACTTTTCGGTTACGACAAAGACCTTCACGGACTTCATAACCACTGACACCGTGTTACAGTGGAGAAAAAAGGGATGTTCCCAGGTGTCACTTGGTCTTGATCAGCGTGAGATTTACGGTGACCTGATCCAGGGAACGCCATCATGGGGTGGCTGGAATTATCCCGGGTTCACTCCTTCAGGGAGTGACTGCTAGAGGTCAGGGCGAGGGATGCAGATTTATATAGTCCGAGCTACATGCTGTAGAGGCTCTTTCTCCATTTAGCTAATGGGTCTGCTGTCATAATAACCATCCTTTCAGGGGGGAAGAATTATGGCCTCGTTGTCTTCCTGCTGAAGTTGTTTGTGCTTTTTCTTCTTGGAAAGCTGTGAGAGCCGCAGGTTGGCCGCTCATGTAAGGAGGGTTGTTTGAGCCTTGCAAGAGCTACATTGGTGTCCTTGACTAAGACACTAAAAAGATTGGGCCCACTAACTGCTTACAATATAGTCCCAATATCACTCCTAAATTTCATGTGTTAAGCAGCGTCACAAATGTTTTCTTACAGCACTGGTTTTAAAAAATGTTGATGCATATTCATATCCTAAGGTACTGTAAGAGGGTGGGTTGAAGCTACCCTGTCATTTTAAATATGAAAAAATAAAAAAGAAAGCAACAGTTTTGTTAGTATTCAAAACAAGAAAAGCAATGATTGTGTCAGCATTCAACAACTGCAGATCCTGCAAGACTTTCACAGAACGCCAGCACCTACAGGGCAACACACACCAGCTGCGTCGTGCAGCATCGTGTCATTCGGTGCCGTCGGCGCACACGCCGAATGTGCCGCGCAGACAGAGGAAACGGTCGAGCATATGCCAAACGTGATAAAACTGCTGTTTTTCTAGATCATCGCCTTATGTTAAGGTGACACTGTCACATGTCAGCCCACGATCACGCCCAGTGGTGAGTGGGCTTACATAAAAAACCACAACACTCTGGTGTTCTGAGTCATGTCCTCACACTGACACAGCGTATTACCCTTAAGTCGTGGGATAAATACTGAATACCCATATCCTCTTCTGATTAAGTTTGCAGGTGATGACTCGACCGTGGAGAAACAAAATTATTCTGAAATTTCTTCTGGAGAGTCTGAGTGGGTTACTATGTCAGCTGATCAGTCTTTTTTAACCTCAAAAGTGCATTGTTAATAATAATTCCCATAGTTATGCTTGTTCAGGTTGATTATTGGGCAGTATTGCCAGTAAAGTTTCAGTCACAACTTTCATTGGAAATTAAAGAAATAATAATACAGTGTAATAAACAGTAGCATACCGTTCTCTCTGACTATTTAGTTTAATATCATAACTGTAACCATTTGAGGAAGAATTATCAACTAGCAAACTACATATTTGCAGTATAATAAAGTATAATTTCAGCTGCTCCATTTTTGCCCAAGGAGGTCACCACAGAGGTCGAATCCACCTCCATCCATCCATCCATCCATCCATCCAGATTTCTGCCAGGTCCCCTTACTGACAGAACCCTCCCTTGTTTCCCGGCTTGGGAGCAGCACTGGGAAAACAGAGCCTTGGAACCCCTGAGGATGGGCTTGTTTCCTCCCAGTAGTGAAGTGCACATCAGGCGAAGGTGATAACCACTACGCTATTGTTTTTTTTTTCAGATGAGTCAGACTTGAGTCTCACCGTGTTGCTCGACCTCGCCCATAACTCATCTGACTGAATCATGCTGCATTAGGTTGTACTACCTCATTTAACATGCTGGTGGATCCAAACCCTGGGCCTTCTTGCTGTGAGGCAACAGTGCCAACCCTGTCTTTGGTTGATTGGTGGTTCTAAACTGGCTGTAGGTGTGAACGTGAGCGTATTTTCTGTCTTTGTTAGCTTTGCAACAGACGAACAGTCCAGGAGGCACCCTGACTCTTGCCCTATGACAGCTGGGATAGGCTCCAGAAACTAAATTCAGGGTACATGAGATTGAACCTCAGTTCAGCAGGAGGAATCTGCAGTACTTTAGCTTATTAATGTAAAATGTATTAAACTTGGAACACTGAAATAATGGCAACCAGCAGCTGACAGTGTAGTGTATAAGCTTTACATTATAGTCTGCACAGCACAGGGCTATACGTTTTCCAGTAAAAGCCTGCCAGTGCTTCACTGTAATTGAACAGGGAAATGTGTTACAAAGTAGTGCAACTGCAAGTAAAAACACACCTAGAATAAAAAATATATGAAACTGGAAAAACTTGCTGCTGACTCTACATACAGTGCATTTGCAGCAGTATAAACATCTTTATTGAGTTTCACAGCAAAACAAATGACTAACCAGGAAGTCAGAGGAGAAGTTGAATAACATTGCAGTCGAGCAAAGGCAAACTCATATACAGAGCAAATGGACTATGAAACAACAAATCCCTCATTGTTTTATATGGTGACAAGTTAGTACGAGACACATCTGTGCCACATTCCTCTCCCATTCACAGAAACGCGCTGTAGCCTCCAGCTAACCCCAGCTACCACGGATTAGCAATGCCACGCCGGCTAACGGCACAATACAGAGTGTTGAGTGGAGCTAACAGGCTGTGCTCTGGCTGTATGCGGAGCAGGTGTGTTGGAAAAACTTTAAACACGTATGCATGCACAGTGACATTTATCAAAGTCTTATCGCAAACCCACACAAAAAGCACAAACGGGCCAGATGGGCGGTTATAGATCGACATGGGCCATGTGCCAGCAAGCGGCATGGTCATTAGAGGGAAGAGGGTGTGCAGAGAGAAGCCAGTGAGATTGCAAGGGAAGCCTGAACCTCCAGGGAGCTATTCCTCTCTCTGGCTCTGTGTATCACATTAGGAGGAACATAAAACTTTATATTGTCTTAGATGAGATTTTAACTTTGTTTTAGACTGGGTCTCGCCCCAGAATTAATGTCGGCCTCTGGACCGGCACTGAGCTGATGCACCACTAAAAATCCCCACTGAGACCAATGCTAATTACATTGTGTGACATCTCAGGTGCAGCCTGCAAAACGCTGAGGGAAGCTGAAGCAAATACACTTTTCTTCTTTTTTTTTTTTTTTCTGCCAGCAGCCATTTCATCTGTAAGAGTAATGTGTTTTTGGTATTGGAAATTTTATTCCATGTGACAGATTACCCAAACCTGTCAGGAAAAATCAGCTGGATTCAAATGACTGGTCAGATTTGTGGCTTTTTTAATGTTTTCTTTGTAATATTGGGGTTTGTGTGTCTGTTTGCACTGGTCGAATCCAAATCCTCTCATCAAATCTAATTAGGTTTAGTTTTTTATCCTTTGCAAGAAACTAAAGTTATAAATAACTTTAACTTCTTGGTGTGTTATCAGCTTTTGTTGGTTAAGGAGGCAGAAACACTGCAGTTTTTCTGTGGGAGCCTAATAAATGGCCATAATCTGTAAACTGAATCAAGTCCAGGCTAACTAGTGTTATTTTTCACAAAGCTTGCCCCAAGTATTTGGAGTCCAGAGGCAGAACTAATTACTGGCTTAAAATATTTATATGATACCCATGAAAGTTTTAACAGGAGATTATCCTGAAATTAATGTGACATAATGAACTACGTTGTTCCTCAAGTGAAAAGTCAGTACCCTGTTGGTCTTGCCACCCTGCGAACCTTCTTGGTTTCATGTTAAAGGCTTAGTTAGAAGGTTTTATTGAGATACTTATTAGCATCAGAGCTGATAAAACCCACGAATCAAGACCACATCTACCATTTCAGAACTCCCTGATAACTTGGGGGGGGGTAAAGGACTTGGAGTTCAACTTGTTTATAAAGAATTGCAAGAATGATTGGACCAGATTCTTCCCTATTCCAGCCCTAGTAACAGATGACAGAGTAAATTTATTGCTTCAATTTATTTTTTTATGCGTGTGTGCACGCTTCTGTGTGTATGCGGAGTATTTATTTAGGTAGTAAATCCCCGGCAGGCAGGGCCGAGCCTGGCGATGTAGCTGTGTGTCAGGACTTACTCATCGGTGTTTGGGGAAGGGATTATGGGGGATGAGAGACCTACATTCACACAAAACAGGATGAAGGGAACAACACGGCGAGAGCGAGGGAGTCCATTTACTAACAGCAGACAAGTTCTCCGCCTGTCTCGTCTTCTCTTTTGTTCTCCTGCGCCATTTAGCGAGCGCTTTCATCCAAAGTGCCTCACTGTACCATGCGCGCATACATTTTTAGCATTGGTGGCTCCGCTGGGAATGCAGTACCAGCCCCTCCTCACCTCCGCTATCCTGGCGGCGGTGGTGCCATGCTCTGCCAGTTGAGTTATGCGGGACCACACACACGCACTTCTTTCCTCCTTGTTAGTCCTTGCTTCTGTAAATTATTAGAATAATGTCCTGCTATTTGCGACAGCTGCTTCGGTCACAGCTGAAACACATCTACTGTGGTGGGCACGCTGTTGGATGAAAAACGCTCACATGCAGATAGAGTTTTACTGGAAGGAGTCAAAGCTCATTGTTTCTTGTATTTGTCATAAATGTGCCTGAAGAGCCCTGTGATTGTTAACATGGTTATAACTGATACACAAATGACCCTATGGGATCCGGCAGATGCTGCTTATAGTCCTGAACCCAAAGGAAATCCTCACCCAGGCCAGGCCTACACTGAATTCTAGCACCTTTCAGCTCATTGCTTCGGTTTTTCTGGAAGTAATCCACAGATTACCGCTGGTTAGAGGTTTAAAACACATCTCAGTCAGTCATAGCTGGTTTGGCTAAAATTGTGACAGTCCAGAGGTCTGCCGAAATAAATGTAAGTGGTTAAGAAGATAGATGGATTGCTTTGATGTCCAACACACTGTAAATGGAGTGAGTATATTTAATACAGACATTACCAATAAAATAATAGTAATTAATTGTTCTCAAAGTGATGTATATTTAGCAGAATAGATTTTGTCTTTGTCTAGCTCGTACCTAGCCCATAATATCACCAGCAACAGTAACTATAGAGCCACAGCATCCATCAGCTTTTTGCTAAATTTGCTACCTTTTATCCCTTCTATTCAATGTGCAAAGCTCTACAAAATGCTTCAGACAATTTTTTTACACTTTCAATGTATTTTTTTGGGGGGGGGGGTTACCAATTTTTAAAAATTTTGAAGATAAACAGTACATTCATGTTTAACTTCAATGACTACTTCTCCCTTATTAATTGGCTTAATCTTTTGAAACTTTATGCAAGTATTGGGCAAATCTATATAAAATGCTGCAGATGAATTTTTGATTTTTCACTTTATTTTTTCCAAATTTTTGAAATTTTCAAGAAATACTGCAGATGGATGTTTAACTTCAATTGCTATTCCTCCCTCATTTTGTGGGCCAGTTCTTCTGAATTTTTGTACGAGTATTCAAAGGTTTACACAATGTTCAGATTTTCCATTTTTGACTTTTTTGTTTTGTTCAAACAAGCGCAGTGATGGTTTTATCTACGGCCAAATTACATTCTGTTCCAATATGTCACATATTGTTCAAGTAAAACATTTGACAGCGGAGCTCCACAGGCCAGCAGGTCTCGTGTCTAACATCTATCTCTGCACAGTTAGTTGTTTTGGTGATAGAAAACTGGGCTTATCTAGCCGTGATGGGCTATGCCATCAAAAAGGGTTCCATGAGCACTACAACATCAATGTCAGACTCTAGTGTGGTGTTCACTACAAAGTTAGCAGCTAGCTAACTAGTTAACCAGCTACCAATGTAGACTTTATAAGCTTATAAAGAAATAAAATTAATTTTGAGCAGACTTGAGTTCAGCTCATCGGTGAGCCCTCCACAACAGTTGCGGTTTCTCATGAGGCCCCTTTGGAAAATGCATTGTCCACCTGTGGTCTATACTCTGAACTGTTTACTAACAGGTTTCTTTGCTAATGCATTAACATCGTTAAGTTTAAAAGATGATGATACGTTAATGTTGTGTTACTGTCGCCAAGATGGACAAAAATACGCTAAATAACATGGTACTGTGAAGTCAAGGGTATGCTTTCTTCTCCTCTATCACTCTGTCGTTGGTCCTCTACAGCTCACCCTGAGCTGTCAGCCCCAAATCAGGGGAACAGATGAGAAACAAATGGGTCTTGTCTTGCACACATGAGGGAGGAAGATACGCTTATCAGTGCTTTAGTAGTGGGCTTTACCCGATGTACCACCGCTACCCCGAGCCACAGCTGCCCCTTCAACTTTCTTCATTCCTCCTCTTCCTCTACCTGCCATTTTCGCTAAGGAATGTGGGAATGCTGTGAGGCTGGGAATAGAGGGAAAGGGAAAGAGGGATAAAGCGAGGGGAAAGATAAGGGGGGGGTGCATGGTGTTTTTGGGTGCTGACAGGTCTCTTCTCTATGCTGACACCTTCTCCTGAGCCGAGGCGGATTAGAGCCTCATTGGAGGCCAGTAGAGCTCCTCCTCCATGACTCTCATTTTCCCAGCCACCCTTCAACCCTTTACTAGTCCCCCTCCTTTTCTGCCTTAAACCAGCCACTAGTTCTTATTCTCAGAGGTAAAGTAGGACTTAACTTGTTCCTGCATTCTGGCAAATTTCAGCCGAATGGAAACTGAAGCTGGCACTTATTGGCTTAAATTAAAGATGGTTCAGGGCCCCTAGCTCTGCACCATTTCCAAAGGTGACACCCAGATTGTTTTAAATTTGAGGCCAAGAGTCTTTACAAGCAGCCATATGTGACAACTTAAGCTCAATTTATACTTCTGAGTTAAATTTATGTAGAGTCTATGATGTAGCCTAGTGGCTGACACAGGTTCCAGCATTTATACTTGTGTATGGTGTGCCTACACTGCTCTGCCATTTCATCACCCAAACATTTATCTGCGGTGGGGTTTCTCTCTTCAAGTCGATCCATCGAGCTGATTCTCTACCAGCGAGTTCAAAAAATGGCAGCAGAGGAAGCAGCCAAACATGCTTTGGAGGAAATGATGGTTCCGACGGGCCCAATCACAGTCATTGCAGGCTGTGTCAAAGCAAACAGCGATAAACTGGTTCTGTAAACTACACGTTTCTAGATTTGTGACCACTTTAAGTTTTTCCCCCTCCTGCATGAACTAGTTGAAGTTGTGCCACTTTTGCCTACTTTGCTTCTACAGCCCTTTCTCCCAGGCATATGTACTGACCGCAGTGACCTTCAGACAAACACTGATGCTCTTTGCATGGGATCCACTTGGGACCATTTAAAAACTCATCGACTGTAATATCATCCTATTGTGCAGCGTTCACTGTCAACACCATCCACTTAAAGCGGCCACAGATGCACATATCAGCCGTCGCTGGCACCAAATCTGTGACATGTCATTTGTGGACCGGTGCCGCTGACCGCCAGGCCACCCCGATGCTCTCATCCATTTACGGCGAGGCTCTGAGTGCTTCAGTCATGACGAGGGGGGCCCAGAGGCAGAGCTGGCAGAGCCCACGAGTGTTGGTTAGTGAGTGATTGAACGCAGCTCCCTGTGATGTGTGTGTCAGAGGCAAAAAAACTGTGTCAAATATTTGGGCATGTGTGTGTGTTGAACGATTCTGCTGATAGACGCTTCATTTGCAACTTGCGAGGTTTCATTGTGTGTGCGTGTGCATGCAAATGTGTGTGCGTACCTTTGCAGGCATACATCTATGAACTTCACTGTGGTGTTAATAAGAAGCAGAGCTGCCTGGAGGGGTGTGTGTGTGTGTGTGTGTGTGTGTGTGTACACAAGTATGAGTTCTCATCTCCGGTGTCAGATCAGTGGTGCAAAGAGAGGAAACACAGAGGTGAATATTTATTCCAAATGGGGGAAATTCCTCTTTATGAAGACAAATACAGGATGAAAGAACGCCGGAAAGAATTTCAGAATTAAAGACCTGTCGAAAATTCATTAGCAGTTATTAAGATGTACTGGTTTCCCTGTTTTAATCATCTGTGCGGTGATCTTCCGTCTTATTTGCATTAAATTTGAAGACAATTAAATGCATGCAAACGGCTTGACAAGGGAGCATTTTATGATCACCGAGAATCAATTCATTACCGAGAAACATTGAATGCAGAAGAATTTCTTCTAATGATGCCACCACAGGGTCCTTATAACAGTTTATTCTGAAACATATGGCAAAAGATAAATAGGAGAAAAACAACATGATGAGTACATTTACAGTCACATATGAAGATTAATTTCTGTTTTTTTTTTACTTATTAAAAGACTATAAATACTTAAGTAGACAAGAGCTGACAGGTGTTGTGCACACTAACCACAAAAAGTCAATTATGTCTACTCCCTTGCTTATTATCTTGTATAATTTTTTCTCCTCCCTCCCGCTACCCTTTCCTGTTTCTCACTGATATGAAGCCGAGTCCAGCTGGTTTGTGACCCTTCAGTGGGGTCTCTGGATCCTCCTTGAATCCCCCGAACCTTCCTCTGATTCTTTTCTGTTTGTAGCCGGGGGAACCGTACAAGAGCGAGGATAACACTTTAGCACGAAGGCGAGACACTCAAATACACGTGCCAGAATTTTGACTTTGGCTTCAAGAAGTTGTTTGATATCGAGGTGTGTGATCTGACTTTGATACAACGATGCCACTGTTTTCTTTTTGGTGTTAAACCAGTACGAAGAATCTTTAGCTGTTTAGAAAGTTTCCATACATCCAGGATGTATTTCATCCCGGTCTCTTAGCAAAATGTGAAATATTCATGAAAAAGTACCATTTGTTTATGTTCAGAGACATGAAATGTCACCTTCTAAAGTACTTTTTAGGCCTTTTAACCTTTATTTTTACAGGACAGTCAATTAGAAAGCTGTGAGAAGACTTACATCACAGGTCACCTGCTCAATCCAATGAGCTACTGTACAACTAGTGTATTTCAAAAAGGCTTTCTAAATGCCTAAACCTAACCAAGTTGTGAACAATAATTAGTAGTTTTGTAATGAAGTGTAGCACTCTAATGCAGATGCCTCAAAGTGGGTTCAAATGACTGTAAAAAATACATTTTTGTGTACATGGAACCAAATCAGTGCATATGGGAGGGGACAGATGAAAAAACTGTGTTCAGAGACGTGGAAACAAGAGTGGGTAATTTGTATCCAGGAACATGAAAATTTGCATCATCAAATAGTTAAACAGTTAAGACCTCTAATCTAACTGCCATGAGTCTGCACTGTGTATTTGGATTTTTGTAGATAAGATCTTGCGATGTTATACCAAACACCCATGCAAAATATTATCTTCATAATAAAATATATTCTTTTTTTTGCCACAGCGGCTTTTCCTGACAGTGGAGAGAGACAGGAAATGGGGGAAAGATACAGGGGAAGACACGCGGGCAAATCGGCGACGGGACGCGAACCCGCGCCGCCCGTACCGCAACGCGGCATGTGTATGTGGTCGCCGGCTTTTACCACTAAGCCACCCAGGCGCCCGTAAAATATATTCTTAAACGTTAAAGTTCCTCTAACTCAGTAAGTTCCTAGGCCTTCTCTCACTGAAACCACTGAAAATGAAGCTGCTCTGCTACTGGATACCGGAACAAATAAATACCTGAAAATGAGTTGCTGTACACCCAAATAGAAACAGGTGCAGATAACCAGATTACATAACAGATAACAGATTTATATAACCAAACAAATGTGAGTTGCTTACATCCTTTTCCAGCATGTTTATAATTTCACCAGGACGTTACTCGTGTCCGTAATTTTCCTTGTACCTGCTTTGATCGTTCGCTCTGGCTTGTGGCTGGTTCTGATCTCTGGATAGTTTTAGCTTTAATCACTTTGCCTTTTTTAATTCTTTAAACTTTAAAGAATTAAAAAAGGCAAAGTGATTAAAGCTTTAGCTTTGTTGTTGAGAATCTTTTCATTGCGGTCCTCCCACAGTTTACTTTGGCGAACTTTGTATCTTCACTCACGGTGAGGAGCAGCGGGTAATCGGACATACACGAGGCTGACTGGGGGGGTCACTGGTCCGGGCTGAGAACGCTGAAAAATGGGCGACTCCCATCCCTGGTCGATTGGCGCATCTCCAATATTGGTGAATTCCCAAAGGCTGTGATATCTCTGCCTCTGCCTTTACCTAATTTAAATTTATAGATCTCTGCATATGAATATGCAGAATCTTTAGACAATCTGTAGACCAAATTTCTGGTTTCTGCCTGTAGTTGTAGTCGAGGTTCCATTGGCGAACCGCATTCTTGAGCATGCTTTGGTTAAATGCAGGTAAGCCATCAGTGAAACAAGGAAAGAGGGACTGCTTTTACCCCAGTGCAGTCGCAAAATCATCCAATTCTACATCTATAAAAAAAACATTTATGAACAATGACAGACAGTCAAGGACATCTTCACCTCAGTCTGCTGGCTGCACCGGTACCCCGATAAACTTCACTGGATAATACAGTGACTGTATTTCTACATACATTGTATGGTTAATACAAAATAAATGAAGACCAGCCTAATGGTTCCCAGTTTACTCATGTAAACTGACTTGTACCATGCCTGACCAATTGTATTGATCTGAACCATGATTTTGTTAGATAGCCAGAGAGCCGTGCAGAAAGGTGATACCCCCCCCCCCCCCCTTTCTCACCTTCAGCGCTCTGATTGGTGTACTGTTTCATGTGCTGGTGGAATCAACTGCCAAGGCGCATGGCATCAAACCTATCTGAGACGGAAGAAGATTGAATATGCCTGCTGCTGACAGCAGTTCAGGGTAGATAAAGTATTTCCTTTATATATAACTGAGCCACTGTAAATATGTGAAAAGAATACCATTTTTTTTTTGTTCTGCTTCCAATCCAGGGCGTATCTGAAGTCCTTTGTTTTTTCTTACATGCTGTTGAGCTAAGAAGCTCTCATTAATGATGACCTCATTCGAAGCGATAACAACTCATACTGATTCAGTTTGTTTTATGCAAAAAGTGATAAAATGTCAGTCCGAACTAGGTGGGCCAAAACACAGTGGAGGACAAAGAAAAATGTCCAGATANCTAATCTACCATGGAAAAAAAGAGACTGAGATACAGGTGTGATGGGCGAAAAAGGTCAGAAAGGTCGTTTACATTCTCCTCATGTGCAGTCTGTCTGAAACCTGCTTCACATCTGCTGCTGAGATGAAAAGAGAAATGCTGTTCCTTCAATTAAGACCCCCAAACACACACATCACCACCACCGCCGTGTCCGTCCGTCTGACTCTGAGCTTTGTCCACCCAGATGTCACCGTGTGTGTCTGTGGTGTCGTTAACCTGTGTGAGGACATTTTTATCACTGCTCTGAAGAACAAGACGTATTAAGCTCCAGTCAAACCCTGAATTTACGATTCAGACAACTCAGACATTTTAAATTTATAAGGTATTGTTTTTATTATTATTAAGTTTGGAGGGGTGTAAAATATGAAGGTAATGTATTTGACGGTAAATATCAGTAAAAAAATATACTGGTAAGACACAGCTTACTTAGAATTAAAAAATGTAATCTAATATTCTTCTGTTTGCCTTAAAGATCCAGCAAGTAACAGTAATATAAATGTACACTTTTTAACCTTCACATTGAGAACATAAGTTTAATAACCATAAACAATCAGCGTCGCGTTGTTTTCCCTGTGAGATGTCGGCCGTTTCTTGGAAACAAACTCTCGAATCTCGAGGCCGGAGCAGCCCCCGGCCTCCATCTGCGTCCCTGCAGCTCCGGCTCTTGTCACTTGACACCATCTGCATGCTAACAGGCCCGTGAGAGCCTCTTCAGGCCGGCCGGGCACACACTACAGGGCCCTGCGCTGTCCGGTGACAAGTGTGGTGGGACGAGAGCCAGGAGGCACTCAGGAATGCAGCAGACACTGTGGGTGTGTGCATGTTTCTCTCTCTCTAGCTTGTTGAAGGCAATTCTTATTGTTTCCTTAGTTTGTTTGCCTCTGGCTAACCTGCGTCACTGCCAGAATCCCAACCAGCTTTCCTTTCACTTTGTTTTTATGCCACACCGGCTGCCTGTTTATTCTTAAATATCTTAACTATTATTCATTAGGGACCAAATTCATTTACGTGCTAGTTCTTTAAATTCAAGTGCCTCATGTCATGCCTCAAACACTAAATATTTAAACTAAAATTGCAGCGTCAAATAGGTTTAATGTTAAAAGCTCCCAAAAGAAACAGAAGGATGTGGAAGAGGAATCTCATAAATTTATTCCCCCCCTCATAGAATGAATGATACTTTATTGATCCCACAACGGGGAAATTACAGCTAACAGTTAATAGTTCAGAGAAAAAGTCAGAAGTCCACCTTTCATCTCAGAATTCAGACTTTTTTCTGAGAACTGAGAAATAAAACAAATTTGGAGAACAAATAATGAAAGAAAATAAAGTGCAACAGGTAATTTGATACATTTGTTACCATGTAATTGTCATTTACATATGTAATAATGCAAAAAGATGCATGCTTGAACTTGTACCCTGCACGTGAACATGAAATGTTAATTACATCTATTATCACACAACTAGACAGTTATGTCTTATCAATAAGCTGGATATTTGTTTGCATGTGTCAGTAGTTTGAGGGATTATGGGGATTTGAGTCTTTACCTGCATGTGAGAGCAGTTGACCTGCGTGTGAAAGCTGCAGCCTCACGGCGTTTGGCACCTGGAAACGTCGCATATACATACATATGACCACAAAAGAGATTGTGGTCATATGTATGCATATGCGGATAAACAAGCTGTTTATCAAATGTGCTTCCTGCGACCTTGACTCACACACAAAAACACACCCACTCAAACACACGGAGCACTCAGCGATGCCATCTGTGTGAATGGTGCTCA
The DNA here is from genome assembly GCA_030220045.1 of Australoheros facetus. NCBI lineage: Eukaryota > Metazoa > Chordata > Actinopteri > Cichliformes > Cichlidae > Australoheros > Australoheros facetus. The sequence continues at coordinate 15,820 of JASGAU010348075.1, forward strand.
GGTCGGAGTAGTTTGCATTATCTGAATGATGATCGCTCAGGCTGTCAGAGCAACAAAAAGGTGTTGTTGAGGCAGATTAGCCGCCTGCAGGGCAGAGCTCGAGTTACTCCCTGGGTTAGGCTCAGAAAGCGCCTAATGACAGAAGGAAGGTGCACTCCGTGACCTGTAGGCGTTAAACCGAGATCTCTTCTCAGCTGCGATGACCTGGCCCTGCGATCGGACAGGTTGAATGTGCGAGATGACATCTCTACTGAAGCCACTTAGCGAGCGGCCTCAGCCACCGCTCGAGTTAATGCGAATGCAATGGTGGCAAGACTGAATTGTTCCTTTGTGTCATAAAAACAGTAGTTTCGACCCATGCAAGCAAGAAAAGTAGTTCATTTAAACTGAATTAATGGGCCGCTGCTGCTCGGCTGATTGCTCAACTAATTAATCATTAGGCTCTGTGGTCAGCCAAGAAATCTTTAGACAATTAGTCATCTCAAAGATCATTTGTAAAGAGGAAAGAGCCATTAGTCTGTCATTACTGGAAAAAGTATGGGAGAGATTAATCTTTGGATTAAGGAACGATAAAATGGTTTTGAAGTTTTTTTCTAATTTCCTGTTGAGAAAAATGTAACGCATTTGTTTAGAAAAGATAAATTTGGTACTAATTACAGGAAAGCTGAGGCAATTTTCAGGTGCCGCATGTGAAAATAATAAATACCAAGTCATTGCTACGAGTCATCGCACAGCGAGTGAGCAGAACCTGGAAATCTTACCTTACAGGCAACTTAGCAAAAGCAGCTAAGTTCCAATAAAAGTCTCTGACCTTTACCTCTACTTTTGCTCAATTGGGCGGCTAACGCTACTTGACTTTATGGTGTCGTAAGCCAAGAAAGTATGGAAACAAATGCCGCTAAGAGTATCTTTTAAAGTGTAGCATAACTGCCTGCTTTAAAATCACAGCTTCAAAACTGCAAGTTCAAAAAATTTCTAATTATGGGTGTAACAGGAGAACACAGAACTGCATGGGAGGATAATTGAAGTGACAGTATGTTTAGGAATATGCGTCACATACATGACATATAAGAGAAATATTTCAGAGAGTGGTATAAACAGGGTTAATAGCTGCCCACAGCTAGTATTTTACCCCGGGGCTCGTACAGGGTCGAAACAGCCAGGCTTGCTGTCAAGTAGTTTTCATCAGCGTGCCTTATAAATAGTGTGAAAATAAAAGAAAATAGTTGATTAGAGAAATCGTTTCACTGATGGAGTTCAGGATGTTTAAAAGTTAAAGTCTCTGTTGAAAAATGGCTTCAACAGCATATTTATCTCTGCAGTGAGTTATGTTCTTCTCTTTGATAATATTTAATTGAATCCAAACAGTGCTGTGTTGAATAACATAAAATATGTCCAAATGTTTGTGTCTCTGTGATTACAGTGGCTCTGGGTTAGCTGCTGAAAGCCTCCCTGTCCATGTAATTGGCTGTTGTTCGGAGGGTAAACACTATCTGAGGAGTGTTGAGCCCGTGAAGTGTGTGTGTGTGTGTGTGTGTGTGTGTGTGTGTTAACGTGTTGTGTTAACGTGGTGAGTGCTGAGAGCAGTGTGTGTACCGTACTCTGCGTGCTGACTGATGCTGGGTTTAAGTCATTTTAAACTCTGGCCCTTTGGCTGATTCACACACAAAGACGTGCGGCCAGCTTTGCTGATTTATGGCGATTGGTGACACTTATCAGCATCAGTGACTCTGAGATAAGCCCACATTTATTAAATAACCTCAAAAAGCAACAGATATTCTAGATTTTTAAGGATTATCACAGATTTCCAGTATGAATGTTTCTCAGACACCCCTTAAAGTTTTGCCTCAGTCTCTGAAATTGATGCTGATCTCAAATTGATGTCTCACGTTTGGTCTCAGCATACAACAAATAACCATTGTGTTCCTCACTTCTTGAAAACAGTGACATGGGTATGTGCATAGTGAAGTGGGCCTGCCATTCCCCAGCTGATAAAACAGATCAGGCATCACATTTTGTACAGACTTCAAGGTCCCCGGAGGAAGAATCCTGCTAACCACCTCAAGGATCATATTAATGCCTTCAGTGAAATGGGGGGGACCTGGTGGATAGAGTGTCGTGGCGTTTGGTGCAGATTTTCGTGTTTCTTTTAACCTTAACCTTAGCTTCTCCTCTCTGTAGTGCTCGCTTAACATTTCGACTGAGAGCCTGAGGTTGAAATTTTTAATTTTTCCAATACTTGTCCACAGCCATGGTATTGTAGTATTGTAGTCTATAATGCATACGTGTAGGTTGTTAACAAAGATTAGCATGCTAAAAGAGTAAACAAAGCATCATGTGCTCTCATTCTGCATGTTAAGTCACCATTTTCTTATTTGTGCCAGTTACAAGCTGCACAGCTGTTTTGAACCACGCGCTATCCACAAAGAGTGGAATTGGGCGATCCTATTCAGAAGTTGCAGTAGTCTATAAAGACAGACCTGCTAAAATGTAGAGCCCGATGGATTTATCGGCCAATATAAGCAATGTTTATTTTTAGTTTATTTTCCAGAGGGCACTCTGCAACTTCACTTTTAGCAGCATGTGCTTGGAACACAACAAAAAGCTGATCCGAGCGTAGTCGGGCAGAGCATAACAAGTTCATTTTTAAACTGCGTTGTCATATTTTCTTAGTAAAGACTCACAAATAATGCAAAATAAATGTTTGGGAAATCTGTGTGTGAAAGAAAAAAAATATTGGTCAAGATATCAGATTTTTAAATCAATAAATATCAGTATTGGTATCAGCCTTAAAAGTGCTCTCGGCTGGGCTCGTCTTAAAAGTGTTCCTTTTGAAATTATATACGTTCTGTAAGTGAATCATGCACCACAGGTCAGCAGCAGTACCAGATCATGATGTGATTTTAATGAAACAGGATACCACTTTATTGAGTTGCAGCCCCTCCCTGGTCAAATAACAGCAGCATTGATTAAGCTGTAAAACTCTGCTCCGAGCTCTGGTAATTGGTGGAGAGATCAGACCTGCGGTTGTTTTGACAACCGGATGGTCTTTCTCACCGCTAATCGTCCCTACTCCCCTGGCTTCAAACCCTGAAGGACAGGAAGGATGTACATTAAGGGCCGAAGTACTCAAAGTCGTAAAAAGTAATGACAGCGTCTGCTGGTTCTGGCGAGCAGCTGCAGTCCAACCGTGTGCCTACAGTCCATTATTCGAAGACAACGTGTGAGTGGTCGTATCTTTTTACAATGTTCCTAATGGTTATGGATGAAAATGATGGCACACATGATGATGGCACTCTTTCCACAAGGCAATAATGGCGGTCACATGCCATTTAGGACAGGAGAGAGCGAGCTGCTAATGGCAGTGAAAGGGCAGGGAGAAGGAGGACGAGGCAGAAGGTTCGGGGTTGTATTAAAGCGATCAGAGATGCGGGGTTGAGATGGCAGCCCTGAGCGGGAGTGAAAGAAGAGCAGGCGGAGAGACGAAGAAAAGGGTGCTAGTGTAAAATGAGCACAGACGAAGGGTTAAGATGGCAAGTCCAGCCCCTGCTCTGCTCTCTGTGTCTCCCCAGGGGGTATATGAGAGATGAGAATGCCTATCATTCAGTGAAGGGGAGTATATTTATCCAACTCTCCACCCCGAGACTCCCATTGAATGTGTTTGAGCTCTTTTCCTCTTTTAAATCTTTCATTTTCAATTTTCTCTCTTCATTTTTTCTCTTTTTTTCCCCCCCACTTTCACATCTCCCTTTGTCTTCTTGTCTGTGAAACTTCATCTCTCCTATGTCGGGAAGCACAGATTTGACAATTTTCAAGCATGATTAAATCAAAAGCGTAATATTAAAATTAATTACTGTACAGTAGGCTATATTCAGTACAGTCCCATTTTATTTATAAAGTGCCAGTTCACAATACCAGTCGTCCCATGGCTTTTTATATCGCAAGGTAAACCTAGTAATTAAGCCTTCCCTAATAAGCAAACATTTGGAGAAAGTAGGAAGAAAGAACTCCATTTGAACAAAAAAATAAATCTCCAGCAAAGCCAGGCCTGGGTTGGCAAGAATATATGCTGTGATATGTCAGATTTAAGATTTCAGTCTTGACCGAATCATTTGACACTGTGGTTCCTGCGAACAGCAGCAAGTAACAGCAATTTTTCCTAAAAAGGAAAACTGTACTGATCACTGGGGGGGGCAGCAAACTGAGCTGTGCTGGAAATGCAAGACCAGAAGATGAACTGCTGTTCGTAGTGCAGCCAAACAAGTTATTGGCTAAGCATTATTTATTATGGCACTGTGCTTTAATATAGAAGAGTAAAGAAGCCTTTTGAATTCCTTCCATATCATAGTTTTTAAACACTGATCATTTCTTTGAATTCCACGCATGGGTACTGACCTGATAGCTGCTCAGTCTTCACTCAACTCAACTCAACTCTATTTATAAAGCACTTTAAAATCAAATGCAGTTGGCCAAAGTGCTGTACAAAACTAAGAACAAACAAGCAAAACAAAGACATAAGATAAGGAAAGAAATAATAAATTAAAAAAAAAAAAACCACAGCTTAGAAAATAAACAAAGAAAACCAACATCTCAAACTGAGTTAAAAGCCAATAAGAAAAAATGTGTTTTAAGAGAGGACTTAAAAGCAGAGAGTGATTCAGCCTGCCTAATGTGCAACGGAAGAACGTTCCGCAGTTTTCACGTGAGTAGACTTCGATTTGAGAGCACCCATTTAACGATGAATGTTTGGCCCACATCAGTTTTTTATGGGCCACATTTGGCCTTGACTGGAGGTGAGCCTGGCTGCCTCACGTTAGCCACATAAGGCCAAATATCAGGTGTGTTGTGGCTTTTTAAGCAAACTCTGCTCCACCAAACACCCATTTCAAGCTAAACTTGTGAGTTTTGAGCCACATCTAGCTCACACAACATTTACCGGTGTCATAATTTAGACCAGCATGGGGGCCCACTTGTGTGCGCTATCTGGGAGATGTTTGTTCTGTGTTGCTCTAACCAATCACCGATGCCCTGCTATTAGTAGCGATTGCCTGGGGCACCTGGCTAAGTTTACAATAATCAAACTCACTCAGGCAACTGTTTCTCAGACTGAAGGATGTCTACAAGCACAGCAGCACATCTGTATCAATTATTAAACAAGGATATAGAAGCTTTATTGAAATGCTGTTCAGCCAACACTTACATTTAGCCCAGACATAGAAGAACCATCACAACCTCACAATCCTGCAAATCACAAAGCTCACATGCACCATTGTCTCCTTTTCCATGTTTTCTTTTTCCTTTTGGCTCCACAAATCATCTCTTCCACAACATTTCAGTTAGGGCTGAGCCAAATCTTGATATTTCTTTTCTTCTTCTTCTTTTCGGTCTCACAAACAAGAGCAGGCGGTGACAGTGTCGCGAGGAACTGTCACAGTGAGACAGAGAAGAGAGTTGTTGCAGTCTGAACAGCAGGAAAGTATCTTCTCTCCAATAACAATTACATCAAGTGGTGTGTTAAATGAGGTGGCCCACGGTTCAGGGGCTAGGGCTAATCACTGCAGTCTGCTCCCTAAAATACAGCGATAATGACGGGTGGAGGGGAGGATTTAGTTGCCGCCAAATGCCTAATTTAACCCAGGCTCATACTGTACGTGTAGAGAAATGCAGCATGAATGGGGGGAAAAAAGGACATTTCCAAAAAAAGAAAAAGATACACATCTGTCTTACGTCTCCTTCCCTTTGGCAAGGTGTGGAGGTTAAAAAGTCATCTGCTTGTGTTCTCAGATGGAAGCCGGCCTGCGGTGAGGTGATCTATCAACAGCGGCTCTATCTCTCCTTTACGGCCCTCTCTCCATCATCACATAGGCGCAGTAAATCCTTCCTCAAACTGACGTGCAGCTGCTGACATGTGGTTCCTATCTAGAAATTTCACCACTGGCCCGGATTCAGCCGAGGTGGCGCTCATCGTGGCGGGGAACGCCGCGATAGCTGATCTGGGGTCAGTTGTGAAGTTCAGAGAGCAGGCTGGAGAGAGACTGGATGTCAGGTGTTGCAAAACATTTGAGGAGGACGTGTTTGTTGACCACATGTTTCGTGGATGTGAGTTTATTGAAACCATTGAAAGGCGTGCCTGTGTGTGCGAGTGGGCTTGGTTTGGTTTAATGCTGATCAGCTGTTGGACAGCAGCTGGCGATATTTTTTCTGGCCAGTCCACCGTATCGGACCGGTCTGCTTCGTCCTGGGCCAGGTCTCTGCTGCTCTCTGTGGCCTTTTCCTCAGAATAATATGAGCTGTGTCTGCAAAAGTCATGCATGCGTGGGCGGATGGGTTTGTGTTCATGTTTTTTTCCTTAAATTTAGTGTCTATGGAGAGTTTACCACTTTCCACACTGCAGTATTTAACTGCTGCACACACTGTGATTCCAAGGAACAATATCTCATGATAATCCAGAGCTGCTCGGATACATTTTACTGAATCCCCATGGCACTGCTTTTTAGTTATTTAAATCTTAATTATGCATCACTTTTGTTACCATAAATACTTGACAAAATTAAGGGCTGAATTTTAGTTGGTGTTCTCTTTGGTCATAAATCTGTTTCTAAACTTTTGTCTCCTGCTGCCTCTGTGTGCATCAGCATCAGCAGGTGTATATTCACGTGAAATTTTAGAGCACCTCTCACCTTCATTTACGCTCTCAGCAGCAGGGAACCGCTTTATATGCATTGAAATTTGCCCACTGGACGTCCTAAAAGATGGGCCATTACCTCAGTGAGTGTACGCCTCTCACTGCGCCGAATATGTGAAAGAGGAACATGGCCTCCACCGGCGCTGACACTGGAATGCTGCGGCGGGTGTGAATATGAAATACGGTCTCTTAAGGAGGAGCGTGCGAAACTGAACCCAGGACTTCTAAAGGCGGCATGTGTGAATCCGAGCCGAGGCTCTCTTAAGGCGGTATGCGCAGATCTGAGATAGTCTCCGGTTTGCGAGCTGATGGACGAGACTCTGACAGACATTCTGTGTCATGGGGATGGGGCGGACGGGACCCTTTGGGGGCAGATTGAGCGGGCCAGGTGGTGCAGCTCGGTGTTGGCATGCAGAGCACTCAGAAGGATGCTTCTATGTTTAGCCCTTACATGATGTTACATGTGCTGTTTTTTCTGGGCCTGCTGTTGGATGTAAAGTGGAGAGAGCGTGGCCTCCTAAGTGGCTCTCCCACCGCCATCCTTTACAGTGAACACATCAAACTTTATTAGTTTTATAACTTTAGCAATGGCCGCTGCACCAACAACAACTTCACACTATAAAACCGCTTTCAGTTCAGCAATAACAAAGCTACTGCATGGATAGATGGATACATATTGACTGGTGAAATGATGTGACTCAGTTATTCTGTTGCTTCTGTATTTCCAGGAAACTGAGCAATAACAAGTTTTCCCTACTTTTTTCTTCAAATCTTCAGCACAATGAGTGGCAGCTTAATAACTGTAGTAACACAGTCTCAATTTGCCTTGTAATTAGTATCAAATTGCATGGGACTTTTGAAGTCTCCAAGTAATTTTCATCAAGAGCAGCAGGATGTTTCCTGACTTCTGCCAAAAAAACAAAAAAAAAAATCTCTATGCAGAAAAATTGTTGGCTAATTTTTACGAAATTAATTGGAAAAGATTCCTGGAAATCGCAAGGGAAATGGAGGAGTCATAAAAAATAAACAGTAACCAGGTTTTTTTTGTTTTTTTTTTCGCTGATTCCACCAGGAAAATCTTGAGGGACCACCATGACATGAGAGTATGCGCGTCATAGTAATCATGATAATCAGAAAAAATTATAGAGGCAAATTAACAGAAAGCTACAAGTCGTGCTTTTCCACTGAAATGCTTCCCAGCGTGAATGGACAACAAGGATTTTGACAATAGATTTCTCAAGAAGGAGAACTTGTGGTGCTTCGAGCCTGCAAAATCAATCGAGACTGGAAATATTAAATCCCAAACAATCTCAGAAAGGCACACATTCACACACAGACCTCCTAGTTTGTATACAAGACCTGTGGGAGTTTTAAATCAAGGATGTGCTCCCTCCTTTGCGTCCTTTTCGTTTTTTCTCACATTATTTTGGCTTCTTCTTTCACTAGCTAATCCTTCACTCTGCCGCTTCCATTTTAGCCTCTCTCTGTCTTTAGACCTCACATGCAACCCCCATCTCCACCCCTCCACCTCCAGAACCTTGAACACAACAATTTTTCCAAGCCTGAGTTTTTAGCATTTCACCATCTCCCCACAGAACGCCTATTACTCAGCCGAGTCAGCTCCACTGCACTTTGATGTGTGCAAGACCTCACTGGTGGATAAGTGCTGGTGTTGGGGTGTGTGTTTGCATGCAGTCGTAGTGGTGTGTGTGAATGTATTGCAGGCTTGTCATGGGCGGGTGATTGAGTCCAGACGTTGTGGGCTCCTCTCGTCACCATTGTGTCCCCACCACCACCACCCGGTCCTGGTTGTGGGTTTAGAGTGTTTTGGGCCAAGGGTGGGCGTGAGGGCAGGGCCGTGGCTCCCTGGGGTGCAGTAAAGTGATAGGGCTGCACAGGGGGCTTGGATCGCCCCTGGGGAGGGAGGTCGTAGGTCAGAGTCTTGGCCCCGCCAAGTGAGGATCAGGGCCATGTTAGTTAAACATGCTTCAGGTGGGGCCTTCCTGTAGAATTCTCTGCAACTTAGACTAGCTCGCATCTGGGTTTCTGTGTGTGTGTGTGTGTGTGTGTGTGTGTGTGTGTGTGTGTGTGTGTGTGCGCACTAGTTTTGCTTGTGCGTCTCACTGCTTTTCTCTTTTGTATTATTTTACTGGCTGAAGTTTCTTTGTAATATCTTGTTTATGCCAAATAGAATTGAGGAAAGGATAACAGCATCAACTCAATAGGGACTGAGTACTTTCATAGACATAGATCTACTTTTGAATAAATTCATTACATGTATTTGGACTTGGACTTTGGCTACATTAAATTAAGAAAAATATGTGATGAATACAAAAAAATGGGCTCATTCAGCTGCAAAGATGGAACGAAGTAGTTTTGTTTTTTTTTTTACTTCGTATGCCGATTTAAGATCAATTATACCTTCTGTTTTTGGAAATGTAGCTGTGTAGCCATTAGCGAGTGCACGAATGGAGCACACGGCTTGTGTGTGGACGCCCACAGTTTGTGGTTTTCCACGTGTTTGGCGCTCTTTCTAAAGGTGGCCCTGAGGTCCAAAACGGAATGAGAAAAAGAAAAACACGATATTTCAGAAAATACAACAATCATGATTTCAGCCTCTTCTTCCATCCTTTAAATTTCAGTTGAAATTTCAGGCCAGGACACTGCTGGGAGGGGCATAGAGACAGGAAATGACATCGACTGATCCCCAGAGACTTGAATTCCATCATTTCAAAAAGAAAAAAAAAATTTTTTTTTGTTTTTTTTTTTTATAAAGTGAAATGTTGCATTTTCTGAAACTTTGTTGCATTTTTATTTTTTGCTGTTACGATGTGTGTACCTCAGGGCAGAACATTGAGTGCAGGAGCGCTAAAGAGCCAACTAAAGCTTTATTGAATTGAATCCAGTTCGTATGTAATTTTACAGTATGTGTAGGGAATTACCTGTACAGTGATTTATTCATAAAGCATATTTCCAAGATCAGCAAAAGTTTAAAGATGTGTATGTTTATTGATCATTTAAAGCAGGACAAAAAAAAAAGAAAAAAGTACTGAACTTTATTGATTTAGCAGAGCCGCCCATCAAGTGGAAGACAATGAAATGCGTGCAGAACACAAAGATGGAGCGAGTGCTGGAATCCAGTTTGCAGAAACAGAATACAGAAGAAATGAAGCATGAAGCATTTCATGGGAAATTGAGTTTTTTAAGAGACTTTTTAAACTTCACCTTCCATCCCTCAGCAGCTTCTAAGATGGACGACAGCGAGGTCAGACCTTCACCTGGGCTCAGACACTGACCAAACACTGGCTCTCACGCTGAATAATGGGCTGTCACTAACCCCTGACCTCAGCTCAGAGTCTAAGGTGTCAGGATCGATATCGGCCGAGCGCGGTGAGCGTCTCTCCTGACGGGAGGCGTCCCGGGATGTTCGGCCGCTGAACCCTGCAGGAGTGTCCACGTTCACTGCGTGCTCGCCATCAGAATCACGTGTACGCACGCACATATCTGCAGCATCTCACAGATTGTTCCTCCGTCCGCTTCGGCAGGTGCTGATGGGACATATGTTAGCGGGGTTATTTTAACCAAACCTGCTGCGGCCTGCTGGAGTCATGTGGTGTTAGAAGTGCTTGTGTTTCTGGGCCCATGTTTAGTGCTTGTTTGCCGCATGCTCACACCCTCAGGTATGTGTTTGTCAAAAACAGCGATTCTGTGGCTGGAGTGTTGTGTTGCTGTAAACTGCAGTCATGGAAACCTGAACAAGGATCTTTAGCACAGGGTGGGGGGGGTGTTTATGAGTCGCTCTGTCGGCCTCTTGGGGTTTTACACTGACTGAATGACGGAGCCCTGCTGTGTGTGTGTGTGTGTGTGTGTGTGTGTGTGTGTGTGTGTGTGTGTGTGTGTGTGTGTGTGTGTGTGTGTGTGTGTGTGTTGACTGACACTAACCCCATGCTGCCATTGCTGCTTTGACCTTCTTGACACCAGAATGACATTGTCGGTAATTAACCTGCCTCATTCATGTAAGACAGCAGGAGAATCACTTGTCTCACTCAGTCTGTGCACAGTCAAATATCCATCTTAAAGGGTCAGGTCACTCAAATAGAGTTGCTCGGTGGCGGTCTGATTGACCTTCTTACAGATAATATTAGTCTAGTGTGAATTAACACTTTGCTTCCACTTTTAGAGTACGTTGTAGCCAGTCAGAGTTCCCATTTCATGTTCAGGAGACTCCTATTGTACCCAGATTGTATAAGCAATCAAAAAGTAATGTTCAACTTTTTTATTGAGCAGCAAATTAGCTGCACACATTAGAAATCTGCCCATGAGCTAGAAATGCATTCAGCATATAGTGAGTAATTATCTTAGTATAAATTATTACTTGGATATTAAGAGATATTCCACTAATTTGCACTTGAGATGTAGGCAGGGATGCTGGAAGTAGAAGGGCTGAGGGGCCACTGGGGTTCTTGTTTCTTAAATCTAATAAAGAGGACGTTGCATTATTGGACACAGTGATTTTGTATCACTTTTATTTTGCATGTTTCTCTGATGCATTATGGCCTTCTCGTATTGTGATTTCACATCGTCCTGATGAGATAACATTAAATTAAAGGCTCTTTTGGGGCCCCACCTTTCACTTGGCCGCAGATCTTCTGTTTCTCTGGAGGAATTTTGTAAAGTCAGAGAAAATAACCCTGATTATATCACAGTGAGGTCATCGGGGTAACATGAATTTCAGGCTATTGAGTGTTGTGTTTGAAATAAGTGGGCATTTACCAAGAAAACAAGGGATCTAATGGAAAAATGCTACATTAGTGGCATTATGTGAAATGTAGCCTGACTTGTGTTTGGGTCCAGCTTGTCTATTTTACAAGGAATGTTAAATTGAACGAAAAGTTCTTTCCAAGAAATTAAGGATGTGAAAAATAAGGCTTTTATTAGCGTGCATGTGTTTAGCAAACTTTTAACATTGCAAAACTTCTTGGAAACAGTATTTTTTATAGTTCAACATCACCGTTAACAATTAGTTTTTCCTCCCGCTGGTACACAGAGTACACATAGATTTGGTTAGAATACACATACATGGACCTTCTCTGTCTGCCGGAGCTCCTGCAGCTGCGTTGAAGGACGAGTTAACAGCCGACACAGTCAGGATCCAAAAACAGACTGTCCACTCTCATTCTTCCCATCTCATCCAGCCGAGGTGCCTTCCCACAAGCAGCAATGTGTTTTCAATCAGAGGCCAATTATTCACCTCCACTGGTTTTGTTCCCAGCAGGAAAAAAACAGAAACGGGGAACTGTCTATACTTTAAAGGCTCCGTTTTTCCCATCTCTCTGCTGTCAGCACCCGGCCGGCCTGAGCCCTCTGGCAGACACATTATGTGTTTAAATGCAGTCTGTGCCCCTGTGTGTGTGTCTATGGACAGATGTGTGTGTTTATAATTAGCCGCCTAAGTAATGGTGGCTTTAACTTTCCAGCGGCAGAAAGCTATGAATGATTGGACAGGTGGAGGGAGGGTGATCAAGACCTCCCAACCCCTAGGGCAACGGGGTGGACAGACCCCATCTGGTGACATCACATTACATGATCAGTACCTTATCACCCCTTTCTGGCCCCATTAGGGCTCCCCCTGGAGGGTTTGATGGGGAACTACAGACTTTGTGGAGAAGCATGAAGCAGCGTGAGGTCTGCAGTCTGTGGTTCTTGTGTTTGCAGCTTTCAGTGTGTGTGAGACAGGAGCTTCATGTGTTTCTGTGGGCTCAAAGCATCCCTTCTTTTCTCTTTTTTTGTGGCATAATCCTGGGAAGCTGCCCCTCGTGTGACCCACTGTCTTCATTAGGAAAACAACAGGATGGCTTTATCCTGTTCTCTTCCTTCTATTCTTCTTCTGCTGTCTTTTTTTTTTTTTTGCTCCTCTTCTGCTCCTATCACGTCTTACATTCATCATTCTTCTTTTCGCTTGCTANTTTATTTTCTTCTCTTCGACCTTCCTCTCCTTCCTCTTACCTTTATTTGTCTTCTGTTTCTCCTCCTCCTCCCCTTCTTTCTCTCTCCATTCCTTCACTTTGCGCCCTCTTTTTTTTTTTTAAACCTCACTTCCTCCAATCCCCTCTTTGCTCTCTTACTTTCTCTCCTCCCTTGTTCTCACTCCTGTTCCCTTTCTGTTTCTCCAAGAACTTTCCAGTTTGTTTTTGTTATCTCTGGATTTCCAAAAGGGCAACACTGAAACTTGTCCTGTGCAGTCAGAGTTGTGGCTACACTGAGAAAACCTGATGAGGTTGTGAACTTTTTGATGGGTGGTTTTAGATTCTGTGGGTTTACTTTTTTTTATTTTTTTGCAGGTATTTTGTCATTTATTTCTGTTTTAATTGTCTTTCACTCTTTATTTTCAAAGAAATACCCGGCTTTAAAGCGACTCAAGTAATGCCACTTGCTTGAATCGTTTAACCTTATCGTTTTCTCTTCAAAAATTGCCTGTAAAAATGTTCAGTTAAAAGAAAAAATAACAATAAACCCTAACCCTTCGTACAAAATCAAGAAAATCTGTCTTTTGAATTTATATCTGCTGGGGTTTTTTTTGGTCCAAAAATAGTAAAATAAATGGGGAAATTTTGCTATTTTGGGGGCTAAAAATCATTCAAAAGTTTGACGTGACATTTTCTATTGTTTTACAATAAAAAGAGTTAGAAAATAACACCTGCTTGTCAAAAACAAACATCGTGTTATATTGTGTAATTATTGATTTCATTCTGGCTACATCGCCAAGAATAGAGTGAAGAAGAGCTGAAAGACTTTAAAAGAGCCAAGTTATTTTTTGTGTGCACATCCTGCACAAACAGAAAAATTAATGGAAGAAAAACAAAAGAAAAATATTACTATGAGCACTGGTTATAGGTTAAATGATTTCAAACACATGTATCAGCCCAGATTTTCACAGTCAGTGCTTCCTGAGCACAGACGGGGATTTTTTTTTTTTTTCATGGCAATAAAATAAAAAGTAAATACATATAGCTTTCGCTCACTGCCAGAACATAATTCCTGGCAGCAAAGAGAGGGTCTGAAACATCATTTAAAATTCTCATGTTGGGAAATAAAACAGTAATGCTTTATTTACGGCTCCGTAGTTTCTCAAGACTTTCCTCCAACTTCTCCTGGAAAAAAAAAGAAAAAGCTTTGTAATCTGCCAATAAAACAAAAGCAAACAAAGTTTTTTTTAAGAGAGCGTTGAGTTTATAAACACCTGTTGATTGTCACAGAGAAAGGCGTTGAGAATAAAATTAAACCTTTAATGCAATAAATATGAAACACTGAAATCATTTAACGGTGGCTTTCCTGCTTTCTTTCCTCTTCTCACACCCTTCCTCCACCTCTCCGTGTGGTGCGGTTTTCCCCCTAATCTGGCTAGACTGTTCCCTACCTGTGCCAGGCCACGGAGTGACACAAACACACCAGATGGGGATAGAGAAAGCAAACAAAGTGGGAGAGCTGACTGAAAAGAGGGATTATCCATAGATGTGTGCTTTGTTAAGAGCTCCGGTTACTGATTCATTGATAAACCCCTCTAACTGGGCATGAGTAATTCAGCCAATCGGGGATCATTTATCCCCAAGACAAATAGACTTAGGTGGTTTTGTTTTGTTAATGGCTCATTATGACACATTTATAACCAATACTGAACTGTTGAACCGTGATTTTTTTTTTTCCCCCTGCTAAGGTCCAATCGTTCTTTCTGCCTCCTGCTATCAAAACCCCAAAGCCTTGTTCAGCCTCCGCCACCTCCTGCTGCTCAGAGCAAGAGCAAAAGGAAAAACATGACTGTTGAAATTGCCTCGATCAGCCCTGTGAAGGCTTAATGACTCACTAAATAGCCTATAACAACAAAGCCATTTAGAAAAACAGATGAATAAATCTTTCTCGGTGATGAAAATGAAGAAACCCTAATGCTGGTGAACGAGAAAGCTGTTGATGCTTTATCGCTGGGTAAAAGAAAAAGGAAACTTTCTTTCACACACACACACACACACACACACACACACACACACACACACACACACACACACACACTTCAGTCCAGCCCATAATCGGGGTCTCCTAGTCTTAAGTTAGATGAAGTAGAGATCAGAGCAGAGATCAGCAGGAGAGAGTCTTTGGTTAAAAGAAGAACCCCGAAGGCAGTGAAGGCTGTAATCTCATTTATTCCACTACATCTTAGGTCTGGCGGTGTGTTTATGGCTCTGCGTCTTATCAATATTTCACTTGTGCCACTCAAAAACGTCCTTACAGTCTCCATCTGGCAAACATCTGGCTCATCTGCTGGCGCTCTCACTCCTCTCATTCCGCATTTTTATCGTCTTTCGCAGTAAACACCTACGATCCATATGCAGCCCCTTTTGCAGCACATGTTTGGCCCTGTTGAGAGGTAGAATCCAGTGCCATGTTTGATGGTCTGACCATAAAGGACCAGCATGGAGAAGAAACTGGTCATCCAAACTACATTTACAGGCAGACATGTGTGTGTGTTGGTGTGTGTGCATTGTTTTTTTTTGGGGGGGGGAGGGGGCACCCTTCATCTGCGTAGAGAATATTTTCAGGTACAAATTCAATTCTAAATGGTTTCACCAACTGTTGATCCATCATGGCCTGTGAATATAAGCCCATCACCCCAATATATATCAGTCATAACAGGGAGAAAGAGGTCCTGCGGCAAACCCCCCACCCAGGTGTCTGAGGAATGTTTTGACACCCCACCCTCCCTAATCCCTATTCTGTGGAATATTTTTCTGGTTTACTTACTGCAGACTTTCCAAATCATTTGAGAAGCAGCCTATAATAAATTGTCTGTATTGATCTTTTATGGCTGGAAGGTTTTGGGCAGGATTCAGAAAAGTCTTTCCATCGAGCTGCGTTTGAGCTGCAGCACAGTTTAAAATGCAGCATTTAAAGCGTAGCATCCTCATGAGGGCGTCTTTTCCCTGTCGCTGTGCTTGTCCTGATGGCTGAAGCACATTTTCTTATTGCCATAGTGTTTTGCTCACATGATGTCACACAGCGCTGTCAGACCGTGATTTACAGTAAAGTCTTGTGTCACTGTAATGCTGCGGTTTTATTGCATAAATTCTGACTGAATTTCTTGTGTGAAAAAGTTAAGCAAGAAAGCCGTGTGAGCGGCTTCTTACAACATTTAAATGCACTCATTTATCACCGTGTGCCAGAATTAAGTTCATCAGCATTATTGGAATAAAATAGAAGATTTCTTGATGGGTTATTACAGAGAAATCCAGAAGTTTTCTGGGCTACATACACTCATGCGACACTTGGGCCTCCAGAACTGCCTTAATTCCTCATTGCATAGATCCAACAAGGTCCTGGAATGATTGCTCAGAACTTTTGGTCCATGCTGACATGATAGCATCACACAGTTGTCAGCTGCACATCCATGATGAGAATCTCCTGCTCCACAACATCCCAAAGGTGCTCTGTTGCATTGAGATCTTGAGACTCTGGAGGCCGTTTAAGTCATGGTTTGTGTTTCCACTCCAATACAGAGGAGATGATGTGTGCAGTGTTAAAGCTTTTTAATTGCAAGATAAACTTGTTCTTGCATAAAGTCTTGGAATAAATTATGTTCAGGTCATTCTAAAAGTTATTTAAAATTAAATAATTAAAAAAATAAAAAAAATCAGCTGAATCTAAGATGCTGCATGAACTTATTGTTTTGATTCGCCTGCACTTAAACACTGCAGAAGTGAAGTGAAAGCCAATCAGCCACTGGAGAGTAATTTTACCGTGCTTGTACACTCTGCCCCCTGTTCAGACACACTCCGGATGTTTCTGGATACAAATACCCGAATCTGAACAGGGTCGCCGTCACTTTCACAAACTTTTCCCTCTTTTCTTTCACAAAGGAATTAGTTAGAAACTCTTTTTAATCCTGACTAATCTTAGCTGTTACTCCGGGGTCATGTTTGATTGACAGCCTCTGACACTTACAAGGCCACAGCTAAAGTTTACAGCTTTGTAAAGACACGGGACAAAGCAGTCTGTCCCACTGTGCTTCTGGCTGAGGACGTGATACTGTGGAGCCGGCTGACCCCTGGTAGTCATAATATCAGCAAGCGAGTCTGAAACTGAGGCGCAGGGAGGCCATGCTGAGACTGCCAAAGCGCTCAGCTGGTGCTCGAGGGGGGAAAAAACTGGGAGAGAAAACAGGGCTTTGGTTTCACATTTGACCAGACTATAATTAGAGAGAGAGAAAGATTAGAATATGGGCAACGGTGCCACAAGACACCCACACACCCCGCTATCATGGATACGCACACATCCACTCATTTGTGGCCCTCGCAAACCCAGTAGGCTAGCCACTAATCCTGCAGCACATTTACAATCTGTAACAACAACCCGATACCCCCGGCAGGCCACGGCGAGCACACACGTCCCTTTATGCTGCTCATGTACGTGTCAGTAGCAACAGCTGCATCTAAAACCCTCCTTGTCTGTCTCACCTGGCTGCAGATCAGCTGATTGTTTTTTCCCACTCCCTCGGTGAGGAGCAGAAACTGGCATAATATCTGATCTGTGACCAGTGAGGGCCTGTGAAAAGTCAGGATAGAAAACCCCCTACGGTGCTCTGGCGAGTTCACCCGTATCGGATCATCAGCATGCTGCATGCTCCAGCACGGTCTCTGGCCCCGTCTCCCCTGACGGTCCTCACTGTGTCAATGAACAGAGGTGGAGTATTGAAGACATCCGCAGTATGTCAGTGATACTGAACTGCAGGCCATTAGCAGCTATAGAGACACATCCAGCTGGCTGTCCAAGCCTAATCTGTCTCCGCTAAAAGCCTCAGAAATGAAACCTTATACGGCGCCTATGGGAATATATGTTTCCAATCACTCTCCCAAGGAATGAATACCTGGCATATCTTGCTATTACACTTTTTCCCCACTTCTTCTGTCCACTCGGTGTACAGTAAACACAAGGGGCTGTTCCTGGGGCTGTTTCAAGGCGAGGCTTGAGAACAGGCCTCGTTTTCCCAGACTCACAGATTCCACAAGGGGCTCCTACATCAAGCTGTCATATTGGAGCTAATGAAAATCGTATTCTACACAGGGATCCTTTTAACGCTGCAAAAGGCACATGCTAACCAGGGGGATTAGTCCTGTAATGCTAAGGGACTTTAATTTCAGCACCAGCATAAGTCATCGCTGCTGAGTACTAACATTGATAGATGGTGTAGGACTGACTAGCATGTGTCAGGAGAGCTTTTTTCTGCTCAGGCGGGTGTGTTGCAGAGGAACTCGTTGAAGCTCACAAGAGGCTGGGGATGATTAAGGATGACATGATGAGATCATGTAAACAAAACCAGAGCCTGGGTGCATCTTCTGACAGTCCAGCCTGAGCACTTTTTCTTCGGCTGCAGTCTCGTTGAGTTGCCTGTGGTTTCATGTCTTGTCATCAGGTTTTTGCAGAATTCACAACTCTTTGGAGAACGCATCATCGGCGAACGTGACGGGTAGAGACTCCCCAAACAAATCAATGAATAACTTCCTGCACACTCAAACAGCTGCTCCTGATGTACCCTTTAGCAAAGCGCTGCTTCAGGGCATCTGAAATCTAAATGCGAAGAACGGCACAAAGCAGGCGGCTGCGGAGAGCATGAATGCTCGACATATCTTCATTAGGCAAACAGATGATTTTAAAGGTCAAGACCAATAATCACAATTTGTATGATGCTGCTGGGGGAATTATCTGTTGATGTAAACGTGCAGAGCAATCACTTCAATCAATAGCAGAAAGCACAAAAACTGCCCCCTACTCTTGATTATAAAGACTGATATAACCAATAAGCTATCTTTGGTGATTTCAGTCATGTATGCTGAAATCACAGAATTCCTCAGATAATATTTGCACAGTCGACTTTTTAACATCATTTGAAATCTGCATTGTTCGCAGCTATGTCTTTAACTGCTTGAATACAGTTTCCTACATTAAACCGCAGACAGCAGCTACAGTGAAGTCACCAAAAGTCCTATTATGAAGAAACAAGATGAGTGTTTTCACTGTCACCATCTTGATTTTGAAACATGTGTCAAGGGAGGGGTGGCTCTGATTATGAAACCGCATGTACATTGGCTAACAACTTGTCAACTGCAAGTTAATGTTAATGATTTACTCAGTATGACCCAAAATGAGTGACTGAGCCCATAAAGTCATCAGGAAAGTGTTGAGAGGTTGAGGCTGAGGCTCTTTTTCCCATAGATTTCTATAGGACAGGAAGTCCCCCACCACCACCTGTATTGCCCCAAGGTGCCCATTAACAAGAATGTAGGTTTTACGGCTTCTCCATGCTGACAGATCCTGAAGCTATGCCCATCTTTTAACACTCGTTATGTTTTTTCTTTTGCTTCCAGATTCTACCGGGGTGATTACCACATCGACGTCTGCATCAACGACTACCTTGACATCTACTGTCCGCACTACGTCAGCTCGGTTGCTGATGATCGGGCGGAGCGCTACGTCCTCTACATGGTGAACTACGATGGCTACAGCTCATGCGACCACACCGCCAAGGGCTTCAAACGCTGGGAGTGCAACAGGCCTCTGTCGCCAAACGGACCGCTCAAGTTCTCAGAGAAATTCCAGCTCTTTACTCCCTTCTCCTTAGGCTTTGAGTTCCGCCCTGGCAGAGAGTATTATTATATCTGTGAGTATCTGCCTATGTTTTTGTTATTGCTACTGTTGTAGTTTGAATGAAATGTTTGGTCAGATTTCGAATCTTTTCAATTGCAGATTACAGAATTTTAACCCCCTTTATTTTAGTCATTTTCTAAGTAACAGGAAGGTAAAACTCACTAGCTCAGGTACACTGTGTGCACGAAGCTCCGAGTAGGAATCACAGACCAGTATAAAAGTCCTCTTGGAATTTTGCTAAAAAGACAAAAATGTTCAGATACTGTTTTGCAAGTCCTTGGAACCAGAGACAAAGCAAAACACAAACCAAAGGGCACAAAATCTCTCTGCTGTTGAGGTCTCACTTGAGGTGCTGCGTGTTGCTCACTGGCTGTGCTCAGCTTTCTCCGCCGCGTGAGAAGACTCAGGGAAAACAAGCAGCTGGGAAGTCATGTTTTCATAAGTGAAGTCAGTGCCCTGCAGGGCCAGAAGACATGGACTAAATGAGACACAGAGCGCTCCGTGGTAGATTTGAGGTATTTAGCTGACACTTGTGGTCGGGAAAGACCCTCACTGGTATTGACAGTAATAAGGAGTGGAAGAGTCAGTGGAAAGACCGCTTTGGCATCACAACAAAGAATAATAAGATAATAGAGAATAGACAGAAAGCTTATTTCCCATACTTCCCCCACAGTGCTAGTGCAGCTTTGCAGCCTTGCCTCCAGACTAAGGTCACTGATTTAACCCGTCAAACAACAATTTCCACTTTAAAGTACTTTTTATAGCAAGAAAATATCTTGGAAATTTTACTGACACAGCCAGATTAAAACTGACACCAAAGATTTCCAAAGGTACTTACTTTGAACAGTTTCTTCCTTTCCTCCCATGATATTGGACGTTTCCCCACTCAAGCATCTGGGATCTTAACATCATCAAGACTGCCCTTCTGCGAGTTCAACCGGATCTCATTCTGTATTTTTGTTGCGGTACATTATATCGTGATATATTACCTATCACTGGATGTTTCTGTTGGATCTCAGTGTCAATTGGCTAGTCTCTTTGACTCCATTCTCGTTATTGTTTAGGGAGATTGCGTTGTATTGATAGCCGTGCCAAAGGATTGTTGATGCTCTTGCAGTTCCTCAGATGTGGATAAGAAAAGTTATGGATTGCCTAATTCTGCTTCATTTGTTCAGTTGGCACTGAACTGACAGAAGCCGAGGTTTTCTGCAGATTGATGATGATTGATCATCGAAAGAGAGAGAAGAAAGGCAGAGAGACAGTCCATATGGCCTGTAACTGCACAAAGCCATATGGACTTTATCTTGCTGACTCAAATTCATGACTCATCAATCAGATACTTGTTTCTTTCCGTTTTTCTCTGAGAACACAGGGTCTGACCGCGGGATTAAATGACAAATGACAGACACCTCCAGGAGAATACTAGTGCCCTACAGGCAGAACATCTCATGTATCTGTAGTCATGGAAAATCTGGTTCCAGACGTACTTCCTCAACATCGAAACATGGAAATCTCAGATAATGTATAATGAATGAATAGTGAATTGCAGCTGTAGGTTTATGTTGTGTTCATCTCTTTAAATATTTCATTATTCTGGCGGGTGGATGGATGGACCTGTCAAGTTTGGTGAAGATGAATGGCAAGTCTCAGATGTTGTGGAAAGTGTCTGTCATGAGGTAGTTGCATGTGAATATGCAGAACGTCTGGACAGGGGACAAGATTTTTGGTACTGGAAGTTCTCTGGTTTCTGTTTAGTAGTCTGCGTATGTTCCAAGTGCTACTGACCAGTCACATTTGAGCAGGCTTTGGCTGCATGGAAGTAAGAAGTCCATGTGAAGAGCTAAAGAAAAATCATCACGTTAATTTATACATATTCCTAAACATTGACCTTGGAGATGAAAGAGGAAGTCTTGGCTTGGAAATCTGCTGGATATCGTTGCCCCCCACTGACTCAGTAAGCAGACTGGCTGATGGGTTAATAGACTGCTCTAAAACTGATCAAAGCTGACTCCTTATGGAACAAAATAAGAAGATGCTTGGACACTTGAGGAAATACCTCAAGCTAAACAACAGAACACTGATTATTAACCCGACCGATTCATCAGCAGGCTGAGAGATCTGCAGATAGCTAATATCGGCTGATATTATATCAGCATCGGCATTTATAAGTGCCAATAAATGAGAATTTAAAAATAGCCTCCATCAAGCACAGAGGGACTTAAGCTAACAGTATTTGCTGTTTGGTGCTGGGGAAGTAGGGCGCAGTCAGTATAATACAGTGTTTTTCTCTAGAACTAAATGTTTGTGCACCTGTTGATGAATTAAAGTGTTTTTGTGTTTGTGTTTACCACAAAACAAGAAAAACTATTATTGAAAAAAGAATGAAATACTACTGATAAAGATTTTTTTGTATCCACATCATTTTGAGCAATGCCTTTCACAAAGCAGTTATTTAAGCTGTTTGTACACAGTGTGATGTTAGCATTAGCTTGACTTTTACTTGTACATTTGATCTTTTTTTAATGTCAGAAGAAGCTGTCATTTGCATTAAGTTTCAAATGAGCCGTGCAGTCCTGAAATTTATACCGATGATAAAAAAATATTTCTGTTTACACAAGAAAGCCATATTTTTCCAGATGGATCCGGGGTTTTTTTTTTTTTTTCCTTTTCCAGATTCCAAAATCCTGTCTGTGTTACATTAAACTTATGTTTTATCAGCTGCTGATATCCGTGTCATATTGCATGCTGACATTACCCTGCACTGACACAGACTAACAATAGTGGATAGTTAATACCAGTGTTATACATGTGGTTTGAGAATCTGTTGTGTGGGCATGTAAATGACATATTGAGGGGAGTGTTCGTCCCTGCTCGTCTCAGTGAAGACACATACTCCTTTGTCCTCCTCTCTGGTGATTGTCACTCGCCTTAGGCTTGGCAGAGGGGGTTGCAGGGCCATGTCAAATGCATGACACCTGCAGCTGCATATGGACCAACCCTTCAGGCAGACAGACAGACAGACTCTTAGGGGAAAGCCGTCCCGGTGTGGGATCAGTACTACGACTAGTCCTAAAAGGTCAAAGGTCACCAGTATGACGATGAGGTTTGTGCTGCAAGCTTCTCCTGGCCTCAGAGGGCGGCATGTTTTTCTAATAGAGCCGCAGTGGAGCAAGGGAAGCCTGATCCTAATCTCAGGGGATAGAAATCCAATTTTCAGAGGAGACAGTTGAGAGTCTGGCTCTCCCCGTGTGAGAGAGATGACTGTCTCCCTGTAAAGCCCTCCTGCTTCAAACGCCCGAGTCCTGCTCTGTACAGCCAGCGCAGATCTACATTGATAATGACGTGAACCTCAGCAGCACAGGACCCCGATAGTTCCCCTTTAGCTCCTTGCTGCTAATGCAAAGACAAAAGGCTTTGTTCCCTGAGATGAACCAATCACCACAAGGAAAAACATCTCTTCCCAGAGTGTTTAAATCAGGATCTGTCTAATTCATCTCACAGTAACACCAAAGCCCAGCCTTGCACGACATCCCGGTCTGTTTGGAGATATGGGATATGTGCTGCTGGCCTAGACTGTGCAATTTCATTGATTCAGTCCCCACAGTACATGACAATGTGCAAAGCGTGTCTGAGCGTGTCACCGGGACGTTTACCGTTGTCTCGTCGTCAGATGACCTGACTAACGCTTGGATCTAGAGTTGCAGGCAGAGCTGGAGTTACAGTCATGGGGATGCACGGCTGTGTTGCTCGAGGAAAGAAAACCCAGACTGTGACCTCAGTGGTAGACACAAGAGAAAGGAGCTGAGACAGTCGGGTAATTGCTTGTGTGTGTTGGAATCTGTGAAGGGATGGTGGCATGGCAGGAGTGAGAGAGGGTGAGAAAGTGCGACGAGAGAAAGGCAACAACGTGACCTAATGCCAGGGAAAGATGAAGCAGAGGAGTGAGAAATACAAAAGCTCAGAAATACCACATCAAAGGAATAGCAAGATGTCTAAAGGACATAAATAAAACAATGCATGTTGAGCAGCACGGTCACCTGCCAAAGGTAAATAAGAGCAGCTTTGTTTTTTTTTTAATCCCTCTTTTGTGTATGTCCAGTGATCTGACTGTGTGACTGATCTGCCTGGTGCTTGTATGGAAAATAGGAAACTTGCACTTTCAACAGAATTCTTTGTATAGCTTCATCTCAGTGAGGTCTACAAAATTTAAATTGTTGAAGAATTATTTGCAAGCCTGTCTCAGCCCAGGGTGTCAATTACTGCAGTTATATCAGATACCTCTGGTGTCACAGAGGGTGTTCTTTTGGCATTCTTTGACTGTGCATAAAGGCACAGCCTGCAGCAATATTGGATGCCAATAGATAACAGTGCTCTTTTAAAGAGCTACAAAGTCCACATTAGAAGGTTGGAAGATGGCAGTGGAGTAAATCAATAAGCCGGGCGTCAAAGAATCCATCTGTAAGCTTTGTGTTTTGCATTTTTCACTTATTTTTAAAAAATCTGCTTTTTGCTTTTGCTTTTGTTTGTTGGGTAGGTTTAGGAACTAAAACCCACGTGTTTAGGTTTAGTACGTGTCCATATGTTACTGCTGTAGGAGTGCGAGGCTTGTCTAAAGCCTCAGTTACACAGACAGGTGATGTTGTTTAGCTCGAGTTTCACAAAAACTGTGTATTCCCCAATTGGGGGCTGAAATTGGTAGATCCTGCTGTACTGAAAACCTCTTTGTGATTGCTTTGGTTGCTAGCAGATGTGGTTTGCATGGAAGATGCCTTCTTGTCTGCCAGAACTTGCCAGCTACTCACTAAGTGGAAGAGAAACTGAAAACTGTGATGGAAACAGAAGCTGTTTGGATTCAAAGTAAAAGTCACATCTTTTGAAATGTGTTGATTTCAGCAATAAAGCACAATTTTTACCTCTTTGCAACTGATTGCATGGCGACAGGTAGGAACTTACACTAGCAACTGGAGGTTGCGAGTGGGTTGCTGACCAGTCTCTAGGCCTGTGTGACTGAGGCCTAACTAATGCCTAAACCTGTTGCATCACAATCACCATAGAAGACCTTGTACTTATCTTTGACATAACAGCAGCTTTAACAAAAACTCATCATTTGACACTTTAGTACAGGGCTCTTCAACTCCAGGCCTCGAGAGCCCCTGTCCTGCAGGTTTTAGATGTGTCCCTGGTCCAACACACCTGAATCAAATGGCTGAATTACCTCAGTATGCAGTCAAGTTCTCCAGAGTCCTGCTAATGACTTCTCTATGTGATTCAGGTGTGTTGGATCAGGAACACATCTGAAACCTGCAGGACAGGGCCTCTCGAGGCCTGGAGTTGAAGAGCCCTGCTTTAGG
The DNA here is from genome assembly GCA_030220045.1 of Australoheros facetus. Classification (NCBI taxonomy): domain Eukaryota; kingdom Metazoa; phylum Chordata; class Actinopteri; order Cichliformes; family Cichlidae; genus Australoheros; species Australoheros facetus. The sequence continues at coordinate 40,546 of JASGAU010348075.1, forward strand.
AGACCGAAATTCACAGATTGTATGAATCTAGTTGGTTTAAATTCTGTTTGTTTTGGAGCTTAATTCAATGGCAGTCCATCCTGCTCTGTGATTTTTGTGACTGGTCTCACTATCATACTAATTTATCATTTTGGAAGCTTTTTGACATTCTTTTTGGACACTTCACGCAAGAAAACAAGCAATCATTTAATGGAAAGATAATCAAGAGGTTATCTTATTAGCTAAATGATTCTTATTTAGTTGCAGCCTGAATCTGATAAGATTAAAAAATATATACGTTGGATGGAAAGCTGGGACAGTTGTTCCGTGCAAACATGCAGAAATAAACTTTACAGCCACTGAGGAAAGTTAGAGAGAGATAACAAAAGCCAAGGAAAACTAGACATTAGGAGCATGAGAGACATAAAGAGTCATAATTTGGCCAGTCGAGTTCAGTTCACTCAATTTCTGTTCCAACCACCGTTGGGCTGTGAGGTAAGTTACTCGATACTCGCCGACACCGACAGAAGCAGCATGATTGACAACATTTCTCTCATTTATTTCCTCCCTCTGCTGCTTCACTTCCAATATTCCTCTCGTGGTAAAGTTTAAAGATGATTTTTATCTCCTCTCACAGCCTCACTGCATCTGATAAAATATCTTTTTGAAATATGACCCCCCGAGTCATCTGCAACAGTGGAAATACTGACATGGTTTACTTTTATCATGAATTTACCTCTGGGCCAGAATCCATCACACGGAGCGTCTGGGTGACAGGGGAGCCGAGCGTCCGTGAACAAACTGTGGACACATCTTTACACAGATGTACACAGTCTGAAAACCACAGCATGCACACACGCGCGCATGCATGCTCATCAAGACATTTAGAAGGGTGTGTGTGTGTTTGCACAGTCAGATCAAGAGCAGTTTGAGACACTTGACACGCAGCAGGAAATGACAGAGCCCACCGTATCAAGACACGTGAGGTGAGGCCAGAGAAAGAATAGAGGGGGGGAAAAAATTCTATTGTGGGACGAAGATAAGGCCAGAAAAAGAAAAAAATATTCCAGAGAAAAGTGCAAGCCATTCGTCACAGCTGGAGACACCATCAGCGCTCTATTAGCTGCTCAGACCCCAGCACTACTTGAAAACTAATTAGTTTTGTTAGCTCGGCAAAACAATCACAGCAAACACCCCCAACCCCACAAACACACACACACACAAATTCTAATCTTTGCCTTTCACAATCAGGAAACAGAGGAAATGAGATTTCGAAGGTGAGCAGAACAGTGGGCCACAATTCTGCAGAAATGACTGCTCGTGGCCAAATTAGACTTGGAAATACGAGGGTGACATTGACATAAAATATGGAGCAGAAATGCTTTTACATCGGGATGAGAGGGAAGTTCAGACAGCGAGATAAAGCTCTTCAGACTGAATTTAAAGGGAGATAAGAGTGGAACACCTCTGATGGAGAAACAATCGACCTTGTCAGATTGTTCATTTCTACTGCTTCGCTGATGTTTATAAATGAAGGTAGATTTAGAGAGTTAAGAGGCCACAAAGTGAATGTGAATAGATCGTGCTGAGTGGGTTTGGACCAGAAAAGCAATCCTGTAATGTAACTATTCGATACTTTTTGCCTTTCTGATATGGAGATGAGGTGATCATAGAGAGCTCTCAGTGCCTCCACTGGTCACGGATGTGGAGCATGCTGCAGAAGTGGTCTGACTTTCACAGAGAAGGCAAAAAACTTTTCTTTTAGGTCTTTTATAAAACATTTGTGTTATTGTGTCTGTTAATAAGTTAGCTTAACAAAGGGTTAATTATCAGATAATTATGTAGTTTAATCAACTTTGTCTGACTTGGGTGATTCAGGATTATTGAAGGACTACAAATACAGTTTCTCACTGACATCATGGCTGAAAATGTCAAAACTCAGAATCTCAGAAAATACTGTTTTTGTGAGGTTTTTTTTTTTTTTTTTTTGGTT